>JAVTVY010006767.1:0-41063 GCA_036873755.1 Hanleya hanleyi
CATTCTATTTAGGTACTTTAGTGTCGGACATTCAACGAAAGAAACTGGCGTTTAGAGCATATATGTTGGTACTCTAGTATTCGGGTGCAGAAGTCAGGTTTTTACCCTTCTTACCGTTTTACTAGTAATTGCCTCTTAGCCCCTACAGTGCTTTAGGCCAAGGGATACTGACCGGTTCAATTAGCGTACCAAACAGCAATGGTCAGTTGGTCCACTAATATTCGGGTGCAGAAGTCAGGTTTTACCCTTCTTACCTTTTTACTAGAAATTGCCTCTTAGCCCCTACAGAGCTCTAGGCCAAGGAATACTGATGGGTTCAATTTATGGTACCATATATCTCTGATCATCTCAGCGGTTACTCTACACTTCAGCAAAGTCCGAGACCCCGCCACCACACTGTTGGTAGTGGGGCATAACAATAGCAGGTGTAGATTTGAGCAATAAATATTAAACATTTATAAACAATGTTGGTATTTATTATCAAATCAAACCTGCTAATGTTTTGACTGCCCAACCCAGCCTCCCCGCACTCTTCTCGGCCTTTCACGCATCACGCTTACAGGCTGCAGTAGAAGAAAAAGAAAGTGTCAAGTGCGTCTCGGGCGCATGGGCAAGAGTAACCTATAGCTGAGGCTCCAGAGGGTGAGAACTTTTAGTCTACAATGGAATCTCCATAAGAAGATAATGGCATAACAATAGCAGGTTTGATCTGATAATAAATACCAACATTGTTTATAAATGTTTAATGTTTCGATACAAAACAATGGATCAACAGAAGAACGACATTTGCGTACACTTCGCCATCCATAAGATGGATTGCGAATCGTGTGTCTCCATTATCGCGGAGCGATATCCGGTACTTTACCGGATTCTGTTCGGCCTTCATCCGGCAGAGAACAGACGCGAGAAATCTGTTAAATTACAGGTTTTCATAATACTTCGGAAACAGATATTGCCTGAGTTTACAAAACATATAGGTATGAATAACTTTCGTATCATCCAAGAGGTGTGGTAGATCTGTAATTTTGAACAAGTAGGACATCACATGATTCAAAAATGGCGGGTTACGTTGAGGTTACGTCGGTAGACTTTAGCTGATTGGCTGACGAAGTCACGTGAAATTGATTTCCGGAAATTCCCTCTTACACTTGCCGAAAGTAGGCTGAAAATGGATACACACGATCCCAGGGTCAGTCTTACCGCGTATAGATGACCGAGATGGTTACAGGTTGAGAAGAACGAGTAATATCTATAAGTAGTATACAGCCGTGATATTCACGCTCATTTGCCCCACTGCGTAGGTGTTTCTGCGCAGGTTTAGGGCGGTCATGGGGCGGTGTGCGCAGGAGTGTTCTGCGCAAGTGTATGACGTCACTTCCGGTCTGCGTGAATCGGGCGTGACCTGGGGATGTATTCCCCCGTGGAGATGCTATAGGGCAAACTATAGGCAAAACTCCTATCAACCCTATCCCAAAGGGCTAATATCGGTCCCTGGCTTATCAGGGCCTGCTGAGAGAGGTAGGGTGAGGGAGTGGGTGTATGTAAATTTAGGATTTGTCCCGAAAATATAAAAAGCGGAACACGGACTTTACCCCTTTACCCAGGGTCACACACACATACCAGGTGCACCCGTACCCTGGTGTACCCTATGCCCTACAGGCTATAGGGTACAGGGTTTACCAAGTATGTGTGGGTGTGCGCCTGCGTACGATGACGTCACTTCCGAGCAGCGCAGGGTCAAAGGTCACTTCCGGCCACGTGGTCAAAGGTCACTTCCGGTCACGTGACCGAAAGTGCACTCAAAGTTCAAAGGTTAATCGTCCTCCAAAACCCCTTTATCGCTCGTTAAGGCGCTGAGACGGGCGTTAAGGCATAAAGATAGGGCGTTAAGGAATTGAGACGGGCGTTAAGGCGTAACGACGGGTGTTGACGGGCGTTAAGGCGTAACGACGGGCATTGACGGGCGTCACTGCATTTCGATGTATTGGTGGCAATTCCATGAAAATCAGGGCTTCTGAGCTAGGTCACCAGGGCGTTGAAGCGTTAAGCTAAGCGTTGACGGGCGTTACTGTCTATAAAAGCAAGTGTATTGCCAAAACACGCAGTCGACGTTCAACCGTCAATATGGCTTATACTTGCTCTGAGTGCCAACGCACATTCACCGGACGTTACGATATGATGCGACACGAGAAAAATATACATGGGATTGAAGACTCCGAGGCACAAGAAGCCGATACAGAGATTGATGAGAGTCTATCTACTGATACGGATAGCTTGACCTCAGATAGTCAGCCTATATCCCAGGAAAGTGAGATTGCTTAGAGTCTATATACTGATAGTCAGCCTACATACCAGGAAAGTGAGGCAGAGCCTACCTTCTGGGATCGTATTGTGACAGCAGCTATCAATATTCATGCTGCAGCGACCGAGGACGCCGGACAGGATAACTTACAACAGGCGTACACCCAAATGCGCCCCTGCATCAGGAAAACAGCCATGGCGATCTATGAACAGTATACCTTACTACCGCTTGAAATGAAAGGCGACCCCACGCACAGGTCCATCATGAAGACCAAGCGTCACTTGGAAGAGGATATGGGGCTACCACCCACTGAGGTCCTGGAAAATGCGATCAGGATGCGCAAACAACTCTTTCAGGACATGCTGCCCGAACAATATCCAGGCCTGCCCGACGACGATTAGGTCACACCGAGCAAAGATGAAAGTTTCTGAAACGGCGACTTCTGATTGGACAAGAGCAGCCGAGAATACATCTAACGCAGTAACGGGCAAGAACGAATATGAATGATACAGCGCCAAATGGCGGCCTCTGATTGGACAAGAGTCTTCTTGAATTGTAAACATACCCAACGCGGCTCCCCCAGCGTGGGTAGGATGTACTGGAGGGGAGAATAAACTATATGAAAAAAAACATGTTGTTGTTGTTTTCTCATCTCTCATCCTTGTTGTTGTTGTTTTTCTTTCATTTGTGTATATCATGGCGTCAAGGCGTTATGCTAGGGCGTTAAGGCGTAACGACGGGCGTTAAGGCGTAACGACGGGAGCTCGGAGCTCGGGGATGGAGTAGTCGGGAGCTCGGAGCTCGGGGATGAGGCAGGCAGGAGCTCGGAGCTCGGGGCCCCAAAATTGTTGCTTTCTATACTACTCCTAAATGTAAGATGCGGATGTAAAACTGATACCCCACACGGTCCATTTGACCAGGTATAACCCCTCAATCACTCAACAAACCTCCACGAATCCCCAAAATGCCTGCTTTCTATACTACGACCAGACTGCGCATGCGCAAAATGATGAAAACGGACGATACATTAGTCCAGTCGGATCCCACTCACTCACTCACTCACTCACAGGAAAGTACCCGGATGTAGGTCAGACAGGTCTAAACATGTTCCCCAGGGTCACGCCCGATTCACGCCTACCGGAAGTGACGTCATACACCTACGCATCCTAACCCCAGATACAGAGTAGTACACTTGCACTCATTGACCTTTGTGCACTTAAAGAGCATATTGACGCTCATTGACCCCAAGAGGTCAAAGGTCAATGTGAATGAATATCCCGTGACTATACTTTGGGATAGGATTGAAAGGAGTTTTCCTCTATTGCAGGGTTAAAGTCCGTGTTCCGCTTTTTATATTTTTTCTGGAGAAACTTTTACATACACCCACCCTGCCTCTCTCAGCAGGCCCCGATAAGCCCGGGGGACCGATATTCGCCCTTTGGGAAAGGGTTGATAGGTTTCCTCTAGTGTAGGGGTAAAGTCCGTGTTCCGCTTTTTATATTTGCGGTGACAAATCCTCATTTTACATGCACCCACTCCCCCACCCTACCTATCAGCAGGCCCCGATAAGCCAGGGACCGATATTAGCCCTTTGGGATAGGGTTGATAGTTTTCCCCTATTGTAGGGGTAAAGTCCGTGTTCTGCTTTTTATAGTTTCGGGGCAAATCCTAATTTCACATGCACCCACCCATGACTTGATAGGCAGACCCCGATAAGCCCGGGGACCGATATAAGGCCTTTGGGATAGGGTTGATAGGGGTTTTCCCCTAGTGTAGGGGTAAAGTCCGTGTTCCGCTTTTTATATTTTCGGGACAAATCCTAAATTTACATACACCCACTCCTCCACTCTCTCAACAGGCCCCGATAAGTCAGGGACCGATATTTGCCCTTTGGGATAGGGTTGATAGGAGTTTTCCCTATTGTAGGGGTAAAGTCCGTGTTCCGCTTTTTATATTTTCGGGACAAATCCTAATTTTACATGCACCCACCCATGAATGAATGACCCTGGAAGAGCGCTTCACTTTGATACCTCACTCGACCGAATCGGTCCTCTAGGGGGTACATGCACCCACCCATGAATGAATGACCCTGGAGGAGCGCTTCACTTTGATACCTCACTCGACCGAATCGGTCCTCTAGGGGACCCTGTCGCCCCTCAAGATTGCCGAACATTCTCACGAAAACCCACGTATTTGGGACTACTTTCTGTCCGCGGAGGCAGACCGCATCACCGCCAGACCGCATCACCACGGAGGAATACATCCCCAGGTCACACCCGATTCACGCAGACCGGAAGTGACGTCATACACTTGCGCAGAACACTCCTGCGCACACCGCCCCATGACCGCCCCAAACCTGCGCAGAAACACCTGCGCAGTGGGGCAAATGAGCGTGAATATCACGGCTGTATACTACTTCTATACTTATGACTACGATATTGTACTGCAGATAATGCATAATCATATGCTGTAGCAACTAATGCTATGATAGGTACCGGTATTAATAGAACAGATTATAGAAGGAATAGATGATATGTATGCATCTAATACATACATGTAATGAATCCCTTGATACCGTATCTCAAGTTACAGGAATACAGAATAAAGTATGAAAAAAACAACAAAAAAACGTCAATATTACTTGAAGTTAATGAACATTGTTGTCATGAGCCGCGAAGATTAATTTCCCGTAATTCGAAGCAGGAATGGATATAGGAGGACACAACCTGGGAGATATCGTCAGGAGGATTCATTAATAAATTAATTCGAACAAGTTAGTAATATCGTGACCTTGAAGTAACAGAGTATTGATGAGGCACTTCCGGAGAATGTTGTATGATGGACATTCAGTCAGAAAATGTCTCTCTTGAGGGCCTGTGCTTTTAGCTACGCAGATCGTACTAACTGCTATGAAGGGCTATTCGCGCCATAATTCTTAAAAAATCTACACGTTAAACACAGAACGACGTGCTAAATTTTAAAACGTAAACTTGATAACCAACCTATCATGATTCTGTATTTTCACCGCCAATATTCAAACTAGTTCATTTTACGCGTCAAGTAAAGACACCCACTGTTAACGTGTAACTTTAGACACAACCCAATTTACGTTCAACTCTCTGACGTCTAGATTCAACTTCACGTAATGTTCCTGTAGGTCGTCACAAACTAGTTTGAATACTGGCGGTGAAAATACAGAATCATGATTGGCTGGTTATCAAGTTTACGTTGTAAAATCTAGCGCGACGTTCTTGTGTTTAACACGTAGGTTTTTGGCGAATTATGGCGCGAACGACCCTTCATCAACTGCGATAGCTTTGTGTATATCAGCCACGATGAGTACGATAAAAGATGACTGAACAACAATATATCACAATTAGAACACAATGTTGAAAATGTTTAAGAAAATCTCAACGTTGTTTCCAAAATGTAACATCTATAGTTCAAATTATTACATGCTGTTTTATACCGATACTAATGGTTAGATTGTTACATTTCTGAAACAATGTTGATATTGTTTATGCTAAATACGTTACGTTCTCAAAGATTCAAGCTCATAGGTATCTAATTCACACATTTGCCTGGGATTGTGGGGAATTTGATGTTGGACATGCCTACGCACATTTTCAATAAATTATGAAAATTAAAAATCTATTTTTAAAAAAAATCAAATTGATTTTTCGTATATTTTTTTCACATCTCTGACTCAAATATGGTAGTTCCCAATCATGCCAAGCAGAACAAATCCCGAGTTACTAGTCAAGTGGCTTACCGTAAAAAAATCTGAAGTTATTTACATTTGTGACAAAAGTATTATCTTTTGCATGGGGACTTGTGATTGTTCCAGGACCCAGAAAATCTACGGTTGCAAGCTGAGCTCTGCATGGGGTGGTTTTTATGTTGTAATTTGGAGGGGAGAGAGCATTAAAATGTGTTGACCTAAACTAACCGCCTACCCTTCGTAGGCATTTCTATTTCATATGGTGAACACTTTTACATGAAAGGTACATGACACTGATGTTCAGTAAATGTACCGTGGCCACCAAATTGGGAATTATTGTTAGACATTTTCATCAGTTTAACACAATTTTTTACCGAGATACAATAAACAGCCATCTATCTCTTATATTTGGTGATGTTAGTACATCACACTCTAATTACTTCTCTTTATCAGCTGTCAAGGCCTGCCTGAATTATATTTGCACTCATCTACCCTGGTGTGCCCTATGCCCTACGGGCCATAGGGTACAGGGGAGTGCGCATGCGTACCATGACGTCACTTCTGAGCTCTGCGCTCCAAGAGCTCCAAGCTCAGACTCCAAGAGCTCCGAGCTCCAAGAGCTCCGCCATACGGGAGCTACCACAACCCGGTGATGCCGGGCGTCAACGCCCGGTGGTAATGGTGGTGGTGTGTGGTGGTGGTGGTGTCTGTACATATAGGGATTATCAGTCCATATGTATTGGTCGACTAATCAAAATTTCGCTACCACTCGTACTGATGATGTCACCAATGACGTCGCAGATGACATGGGAATCACCCGAGTCGTGGTCTACAAAACGAGAGCTTCAAGACCACACCCTACACTCCATCTTTGGATGAGATACAGAAGCTCAATCTCTCAAATATATCCCTGCGCACCCCATGAATGACCACTTCACTTACTACACCCCAAATGCGCAAACAAGTCTTTCAGGACATGCTGCCGTTACAGTATCCTGGCCTACCCGACGACGCTTGGGCCAAAAGCGATTCCGGCCGAAGATGAAACTTTCTCAAACGACGGCTTCTAATTGGAAAAGAGCCTACTGGAATTGTAAACATACCCAACGAGGATCCCCCAGCGTGGGTATGATGTACTAGAGGGGCTAATAACATGATTGACCTGTCATCCTTGTTGTTGTTCTCTGATCTGTCTACATCATGGCGTCAAGGCGTTATGCTAGGGCGTTATGGCGTTAAGATAAGGCGTTAACATAGACGTTGAGGCGTTGGTCCACCGCGACCCCAAGTTGACCTAAAGAATTTGCATATGACCTCTATGACGTCACTTCCGGATACGCTGAGGTAACTCTACCAGGTAGCCAGAGCGAACATGGCCACCTCTCTCCAAACGCACTTGTTTGCACCTCCGAAACTCCCCTTTCTCTACTACTCCCAAGTGATCTATAAATAGAACAGGGGTTTTCCAGACAATTCCCCGAAAAATTAACCCTGATAGTTTCTGCTTTCTGTACTACTAAAATGGATTACTTTCCTTGACTTTTATTTACCCGAAATTGAGAGACTACGCTATCTCAACAACAACATTCTCATTTCTATGACTCCGTGTGACCAGTAAATGGTGCGAGTCAGGAGCGGGATTCGAACCCACGCCCGCATGTGCAGACCAGTATACAAATACCCGGGGGGAAGACAATTTCATAGATCCTGAGGCTGGCGCCTTAGAACATACGACCATTCTGACCAACGCTGGTTATCGTGGTCATATTGATTCATATATAGTGCTATATTTGTACAACTGTTTTACAACATGGCGAAGAATAACGAAAAAGGTGTGTATCGGAAGTGGGATTCGAACCCACGTCCCACATATGTGGACCAGCACTTAAGACTGGCGCCTTAGACCACTCAGCCATCCCGACCAACGTAGATTATGACGGACATGAGTCATATATGCGGGGGATGGGGGGTATTTTCATTATCCGTTCTCAGTTCTGAGGAAAACTAATTTTGCGTACACACGTTCTGGACGTATTCTACGTTCACCGTATTTTCCTATTTTTAATTCTCTGTTCTCTGTTCCATCAAGTTATAATTTTGCGTTCCTCGTCGTTATTTACGTCCCCGTTCACACCGTCACTCTCGTATAAATTGCCATCCTCTCCCATGGTGCTTTGCGCTACGCTGCATCGCAAAGCAGAACGAAATGAATGCCTGGTAGGGCTTGACAAATTGCTTGCCTGCAAGAGGGGACGCAACTCAAGCGGATTCAGCTCGTCTGTGTGCGTGGAGAATGACGTGATCATGCATGCAACAACAATCCTCTTCTTCGATTCCGTGGTCCAATTTTGAAATTCCAATGGCGACATAGGCCTATAAATTTTTTTATAAATCCACATCCGAAAACCGTCCTTAAATATCACTCAAGTTACTTATATCATGAATTCCACGAAAAAGCGGACATCTTTTCGCATAAAATTCACTCCACATTCTTTCGTAGACCATATATTAGCATGCTGTTTTTTTTCTATTCGCTTCCTATGATCTCCCGGGACACGACAATGACAGAGAAGATGTGTTTTAATCGAGAAATATTTTTCCTGCAATTTTTGAACCTGAAGAACTCAGGAAATTCGAAATTGTCAAGGAAGAAAAGTTGCATTTTACTGAAAACTATACTATTTTGAAACATCTGTAGAAAAGATATGGATGTGACGGCAACTGTATACCCACGGGCGAATCTACGGGGTGGGGTCCAGACCCCCATGAAATCTGAAGAAAAAATGTTTTTGAGAGAGATCAGCGAAGCCTGGGAGTCCACGTAGAAATAATGTCTTAAATTGATATGTAAAATGAACGGATGTGCATTATGTAATTAGAGTATCATGAAGGCGTATTAAACAGACCATCATCTATTCATGTGGCCTGAGCGTACTGTTAATGTTGGAGTTTCAATATGTATCTAACATAAGACATTATCGTCGCGAGCGCACCACGTGTCGGTGTGTATGTGATAAACCAGAAAGTCAAATGGAGTCAGGCATAAGGTGTGATAGTTTTCAATTTGCGTGCTTATGCGAAACCAAAGTGAAAATAGAACCATATATCTGAATACATTATGTTTCGATTTATTTCAGGGACAACGCTTAGAACTCGTCAGAGATCTAGGGCCCCGGAGCTTCCGAAGCCTAGGCGGCCACTGGACTCTCGTTTGTTGGACTATGAAGAGATTCACTTTAATTTTAGCTTTGTGTAAATGAAACGTATCGGTATCGTTTTGGTTTCTGATGTTACATGACGTAAATGTCATCGTTTTGTATGTGTTAAATATAACTAAAAAGTCAAATGGATTCAGGCACGAGGTGTGATTGTTTTAATATCGATGCGAAACAAACGTGAAAATAGAACCATTAATCTGCATACATTATGTTCAGATTTATTTTCTGGAAAATGCGTAGAACGCATCTCCAGTCACCTAAGACCCCGGAGCTTCCGGGGCCTAGGCGGCCCATGGACCCTCGCCTATAGGCTGAGGATTCGCTTAATTTTGCTTAATGTGAATGAATCGTATCGGTATCATATTGGTTTCTAATGTTCCATGAAGTGCGATTTTTCACTATCGATGCGTGCTTATAAATGCGAAACAAGCGTGAAAATAGAACCATAAATCTGCATACATTTTGTTCAGATTTATTTCCCGAAAAACGCTTAGAATGCATCTCTGGTGATCAAGGACCTCAGAGCTTCCGGGGCCTAGGCGGCCCCTGGACCCTCGCCAGTTGCGCCTGTTTATATGTGTTAAATATAAGTAGAAAATCAAATGGATTCAGA
Source organism: Hanleya hanleyi (assembly GCA_036873755.1). Lineage (NCBI taxonomy): Eukaryota > Metazoa > Mollusca > Polyplacophora > Lepidopleurida > Hanleyidae > Hanleya > Hanleya hanleyi. The sequence continues at coordinate 9,855 of JAVTVY010006767.1, forward strand.
CATGAGGGGTAATTTGTTCAATATCGATGTGTGCTTTTAAATGTGGAACAAACGTGAAATAGAACCATAAATCTGCATTCAGATTTATTTCCGGGAAAAGGCTCAGAACTCATCTCCGGCCATTTAGGACCTCAGAGCTTCCGGGGCGTAGGGGGCCCCTGGACCCTCGCCTGTTGGGCTGTGAGGATTTCGTTATTTTCATTTTGTGTAAATGAATCGTATCACCATGCGTACTTTTTTTTTAATGTTCGATAAAGTGTGATTTTTTTACTATCGATGCGTGCTCATAAATGCGAAACAAGCGTGAAAATAGACCCATAAATCTGCATACATTTTGTTCAGAATTATTTCCGGGAAAACGCTTAGAACGCATCTCCGGCGATCTAGGACCCTGGAGCTTCCGGGGCCTAGGCGGCCTCTGGACCCTCGCCTGTTGGGCTGTGATAGTTGACCCCCGCTATGAATTTTCGCTGGATCCGCCCTTGATACCTTGGTAAAAATCATCTTAGCTTGCTAAGGGCATTTCACGTTTCACTTAACACTACCCTTAGCTCAATGACTTCATTCTCCGTGTATTTCGCCCGATGTCAGCTTCCCCAAGCATCAAGTCGCATGTCCGCTCCATTTAAACGAGCCAATGAAATTGTCCGTATTCAAATACTTTCACCTGGAAATCTCAGACATGAGACATGTCAATTTCACTTAAGCGCTCGATATGCTCGAGGCGCAATACTGTGGGAGACCAAACCGAAGTTGTGCGAATTAGCTATTTTATTTCTCACTCTAATGGAGCATGCTTCTTTGTTTTCCTTAAGAAAAATCAGTTTACAAGCGGCCTAACATATTTGTAAAAAATAAAATTGGCGACAGTTCACAGGAAAATGATATGCTTTTTATTTTGTGATGGGGGCACTCCGAGGCCCACCAAGGGATCGTTTCAATCGATCGCTTTTTGGAGGTGTGTCTTCGTTTTATGAATGTGACTGCGCCGATGTCGGAGCTAACGGGTCCAATCGGATGTGACCATTTGGAAAACGCCCTAATACACTCAGATATCACCCGTTACCGCATGGCTACGAGCAAAAGTTTCTACGTATGATCGTGTCATGCGTTCGGATGATGGGTAAAAATAAGATTTCAGAGTTTTATTTTTATAAGCAGAAGTGATTCGTTTCGTTTGTTTGTTCGTTTATTCACCAGATAAAACATATGTACAATAAAGTTAAAATTTATACACATACATCATGAAAATCTGGCGGGATGAAAACCCCAAAGGGCTTGTAATGTCCCAAGTAATATAAAACTAAATATTTAAAGACAGATTTATACAGGATTTAGATAGACAAGACTGGGCGAAGATTAAGTATAAATTAGGTGAATAAACAGAGATCATAAATGAACAATAAACAGAGATTATAAATGAACAATGTGCATTTGTTTGCCATATAACATATTCCTGGGTCGGTGAGAGCCTTATACATTAAGTAAATATTCTTTCAGTTTTGATTTGAATAGTGATATGGATTCGCATGACTTTAAGGTTGACGGCAGCTTGTTCCATTCTTTTGGAGCAATAATTTTCAGAGTATGTAAAGAAAGATTTGTCCGATAGAAAGGTCGATATAAATTATACAAATGACCGCGCGTAGGGTAGGCGTGTACCTGGATCTGTCTCGTAAAATAATTTTGAAAACGAACTGGAACTAAATCGAATTTATGAAAAAACTTATGGGCAAACTGCAGAGTGAGGTAAAGGTTCAGTTCTGACAATCTCAGGATCTTGTAGGAGGCAAACAAAGGCGCAGTGATAAATTCACCCTATGAATATTTTTTTGGAGAAAATGTGTAATTAATAAAGCTCTTTTACCGAGAATATTTAAAAGCGCACGAGAAAAAAAAATCTTATCATCCTTGGGTACTGTATGTTATTAAGAGATGTCATATAAGAATAATCAGATTGAAACAGAGCAGCAAAAAAAATAGACAAGCAACAATAGTCAAGAGTTATGTCCGTCTGAGGTGATTCCGTCACGCAGATTTCGAGGCATGATTTACTGACAATGCTGGATCATCTGTAGATTTTTCATGGATCCGTGGACAGATGTCATATAGAATAGCAAACTAAACATAAAACTTCACGAGTATGACCACGAAACTTCCGAGTACATGGCTTTGAATAAAAAAAAAGTCTTCCCAACGGTGATTCCGTCACGGTGGAATTCGTGATATGGGTTATTTTGTTTACTGTTTTGGAGTATATAATGAAATAGGTTGTCAACTGTGGACGTTTTCCGATGTTTACTCCGCTGCATGTACTGACATTAACAACACTATTAAACAGCGTGGTAGCTAATAAAGACACACTTGAATTCTTCACGAATTGTTTTTTCTTCGTTCTTCGTATTTGGACTATTTTTTTCTTTTTTCTCCGTACTAGAGATATTTTTGTGTACGTTCACACGATCGCTTACCCCCTTGCCCCATTTTGCTGCATGCTTTTACATGTCGCAGTGGTTACGACGTGAATGCAATTATGGCTACACTGATTGGTTACTTTCCCGTCGATTGACTGGTCTATCCGCGTTAGGGCGTTAGGATAGGGCGTTAAGATAAGGCGTTCAGACGGGCATTAAGGCGTACAGATAGGGGTTAAGGCGTAACAGCGGGCGTTGACGGGCGTCACTGCATTTCGATGAATTAGTGACAATTCCATGCAATATCTAGAAAATCAGTGCTTCTGAGCTATTTCACCAGGGCGTTGAAGCGTTTAACTTGGCGTTTAACAAGATGACACCTCAGAAGACGCATTCGGTCCACGGATGGTCCATCTCTTCCCCAAACACTTTCCTTCACACCCCCCAAAATGCCTACTTTGGGTACTACTCCTACTGAGGACGTCACCAATGACGTCACAGATGGACATCTCTCAAGTCGTGGCGTACACCACGAGAGCTTCACTTTGACACCCTACACGACGCATTCGGACCACGGATGGTCCATCTCTACCCCAAAAACCTTCCTTCACACCCCCAAAATGCCCACTTTGGGTACTACTCCTACTGATGACGTCACCAATGACGTCACAGATGACATGGACATCCCTCAAGTCATGGTCTACACCACGAGAGCTTCACTTTGACATGATTCGACGCATTCGGCCCATGGATGGTCCCTCAAACAACGCCAGCCATTTTGTGGATTTAATAAAATCAACTGTCATGGATAAAAGGGGAAAAAATGTTGCTGTTTTGCACGGGTACATAGCTTGTTTGAGATGTTCTCGAATAGCAAACTTTCATTTAAATTCCCAACCTGTTTAATCTGCTGTAAATATATCTCCATTAGGATACTGAATAAATTTAAATGGGAAACTTTCGAAAAAATATTATATTTTTATTTATTTATTTATTTTTTAGTATTATTATTAATTTTTTTTTATAATATTATTATTATTATTTTTATTTTTTGTTTGTTTAATAGCTTTTTGGAACTGTTGAACCGACAAGTTATGGTGGAGAATTCATATTACCTCAACAAGTGCTCAAAAATGCGCTAGATTATGGAAAATGAAGCCTAAAATTTCAAAATTTTCTGGAGGATTTTATCCATGAAGGTAACATTTTCACTGTTGCCCGCCCCGCCACAAGTATGAAGACCTTCCTACGCCTCTGAAAAGTGTACAGCATTCATATTGTTTTATACCCGGGCCCCAAGGGCGGATCCAGCCAAAATTCATAGGGGGGGTCGACTATCACAGCCCAACAGGCGAGGGTCCAGGGGCCGCCTAGGCCCCGGAAGCTCCGGGGTCCTAGATCGCCGGAGATGCGTTCTGAGCGTTTTCCCGGAAATAAAACTGATAATGTATGCAGATTTATGGTTCTATTTTCACGATTTTCCCGCAATTACAAGCACACATCGATATTGAAAAAGTCGCACCTCATGCCTGCATCCATTGACTTTCTAGTTATATTTAAAACATACAAAACGATGGCATTTAGTTCATGGAAGGGAAACCAATATGCCTACCGATACGGTTCATTCACAAAAAGATAAAACAAGGAAATCCTCACAGCCCAACAGGCCAGGGTCCAGGGGCCGCCTAGGCCCCGGAAGCTCCGGAGTCCTAGATCTCCGGAGATGCGTTCTAAGCGTTTAACAGGAAATAAATTCGAACATAATGTATGCAGATTTATGGTTCTATTTTCACGTTTGTTTCGCATTTATAAGCACGCATCGATATTGAAAAAATCATACTTCATGCCTGAATCCATTTGACTTTCTAGTTATATTTAACAGATAAAACATCGATGACCTTTACATCATGGAACATTAGAACCAATATGATACCGATTCATTTACACAAAGCTAAAATAAGCGATCCTCACAGCCTGACAGGCGAGGGTCCAGGGGCCGCCTAGGCCCCGGAAGCTCCGGGGTCCCAGGTTGCGGGAGATGCGTTTTACACGTTTTCCAGGAAATAAATCTGAACACAATGTAGGTAGATTTATTGTTCTATTTTCACATAAACACGCATCGATATCGAAGAATATGCCTGACTCCATTTGACTTCCCGGTTTAACGCAAACAAAACAGGCCTATAACACACCACTACACGTGGTGCGCTCGCGGCGATAATATCTGATTTTAGATACATATTGAAACTCCAACTTAAATAGTACACTCACAAACTACATGAATAGATGGTCTGTTTAATATACATACAGATACTCTAATGACATAATCCACATTCATTTAATTTACAGATCATTTCAAGACATTATTTCTACGTGGAATCCCAGGGTTCGCTGATCCCTCCAAAAAAAAAAATTTTGTTTGGTTTCATGGGGGGGGTCCGGACCCCCCTGACCCCCCCCGTAGATCCGCCCTTGGGCCCCACTCTGATTTTGTGTCCACGTATACTTTAAAAAGATTTTGTTTATTCTATGGATCGATGTGTATGAAAAAAAAAGAACAGATTATTATTCTATCACAAAAGTATTGAGATGTTCACTCGATCTATTCACGTTCAGCAAAGCACGTGTTATAAACTGATAACGAAAATAAACGGATTGGACTATTTACCAAAGACCGATGCGACGCGTGATTTCATTGGCCAATGAGAAAGTAGGCGCTTTCATGGATGTCCGTGGATGCGGTCATCCTCTCCCATGGTGCTTTGCGCTACGCTGCATTAATAAGCAGAACGAAATGAATGCCTGGTAGAGCTTGGGATGCGGTAACACCTGGCAAGTGTTTCAGCAATTTAAGAGGTAAATTTTGACATGGGAGTTCCGTATTCGTATCCGTTGTTAATTTAAGACACGAAAGACAGCATAAATATTTACTTGAATGAGCTAAATGCCATCTTTATGGTAGAACGTCATCATGTAAACGACTTGGGCTGAGGTCCGTCTTTTGACCTGAATAGCACGATTGTCTCCCCCTGTTGTGATCATTATTTATCTCCCCCTGATTGTGACTGGGTGAGCCAGAGTAGACTGTATTACTGTCAGTTAATTTAGGGCCCAATGCTATAGGCTATGAGCCAGAGGTAATGGGCCATGAAAGGGTTGTTTACAATCAATCAGTTTATTTTACTACTCAGTTTACATAAAGAGTATTACAAAGATAAATATTTAGCAGGAATTAACAATAAATATAATTGATTTTTCCCCAAAATTTTATATCTGTCTATTCAAATTCTTAAAGTTGAAATGCAAAGGTTTTTAGATTCTTGTTTTTTTATTTTTTTTATATTGGTTTAATATGGATAAAAATATTGAAGAATCTAGTTCACATGGTTTGAACTATGTTGTCTTCTACAAGATTTTATAAGGTTGGTACCCCAAGCCCAGCTGAATTCTGAATAATAAACCGTCATTGCTTATCTTTCCTTGATCGTGACGTCACGTCAGACCATCTCCCGAAGACTGAACGTAACAAGTATTGACATCCACCGAGGTGGTCTGACGTGATGTCGCAAACCAGCGTCGAACAACTTCAGATTTCATTTCCATCTTTGGGGCACTTTTCTAAAGATACTAGAGGGGGAAATACTTTAAATAAAATTAAATAAAGTTTTTTTTCTATGTTATTATCTTCATATTCTGTTTAAAAGTTCTCAATTTAATATACATTCCAAATTCGAATAAAATGTGGGAGGTCTCAAACGATTTTTCAATATTTTTAGGGCCATTTTTTCTAATTTTCACTATTGTTCCAATAGTATGATATTATACCATGTATCTTTACATCATTTTATATTTGAATGCCTAAAATCCATGTCATTTTCTACATATTCGGTACATATGTATAGTATTTCAGTATAGATTCAGAATTTATAATACAAATTGACGGATCCAACACAATTTTTTTATTTAATAACGCAGGAAGACGTTTAATTCATGACTTTCACCCATTGCTTTCAAGAAGGGCTGGAGTGAGGTTGCGTAACACTTCACTGCGATTGTGACGTCGCATAATGATGTTCCAAAACCATAACATTCAGAACACAGTGCCATAGTGCAGATGTGTTTCTTGACTGCACCGCAACTTGCGCATATGGTTATTTTCAATATTGGAGAACCACCTTAACTGACTGTCTGGTTTAAGGAAGTAGAGGACGCTCATTTCCAGAGATTGAATATTTGATTAAATTTCAATATTTAAAGAAATGAATAATTCCTAAGTGTAAGACCACGTGAACAGGTGATAGGGCATGGAGTGTTGAAGACTCAGTTTGTCAGAGGAAAAAGTGAGACTGATCAATAAGAAATAAGTTTTTCAACATAGACAAACACTGTCTATATCACTGATTTCTGATTTAATTTGAAATAGTGCTAATTAAGTATACCTGCGTGGGGAAGGGGCTAGTGGCAAAGAAATTCAGAGACTGAACACAGGAACCAGAAAACAGTTCCTGCTGAACGTCTAAAACATTATTCCTCTATCTGTATCTTCCTTGAGAGACACATTTTTGCAGAGAGATTTTTGATCAGCATTTGAAAAATACAGAAAATATTGACATCACTGTTATTGTCCCTTAAACTGTCACTTTACTTATTCCAGATACACAGAACTATTTTCTCGATGGCTCAGACTTAATTGTGATAGCAAGGTGTAAGTTAGTTGGACACACAAAGTGACAGTATTGGAGCTTTGGTTGCTGCTGAAGACACATCGCTACAATGAATACAGAAGAACTGGAAATATCTGCTGAAGTACCAGTGCCAGAACAGAATACTTCTGAAGTACTGCGAGAACAGAATACTTCTGAAGTACTGACCGAACAGAATACTTCTGAAGTACTGACAGAACAGAATACTTCTGAAGTAATGCCAGTACAGAGTACTTTCACAGATGTTTTGAGCAAAAGATCAATAAATGAAGCAGCATTGTCTGCTGAAATTAATCCTGCTGAAGGATTACCTGTGGATATGAATGCAGTAGACAGAACATCAAGAGATGAGATTGGTTCTGACAGAGATTCTGAACAAATTTCAACCAAAATAAATAATACAGAATCACAACCCGAAAATACTTCTGCCGACAAAGGGTCTTGTGGCTTGGATGATAAAACAGTATCTTGTGAGAACTCGAGGTCTGTGGAAGGGTTAAATGATGTTCAAACATCAGACAGATTTGGTGCGTTAAGCATCAGTGATACAGAGTTGAGTTTCCAACAAATAATGGACCTGGTATCAAATGGGCAACCAATCCCTGGTGTCGAAAATGTTGACATACAGCCAACCAACCAGAGCCCCACACCATCTGTGATGGTCAAAAAGCCAAAGCCTTGGCAAAACTGAGAAATGGTATGATTTTCCTTGCATATGTGGCATTGAATATATTTGTTGATTAAGTATTATTTACATATACGGAGTGGGAAAGGGCAAGACATTTTATCTTCTGGTGTATATATAATGCTTAGACCTTTTCCAGTCTGTGAACACAATTAATTTTACTAAAATTGTTGAAGTGATCGTAAACCCTCAAGTAAAGTTTCCATCAAATGAAAGACCATTGCAAACCGTGTGGGAAAATATTTATTTTAATTTTTACGATTTTATTACACAGAGTAAACTGCAATTAAAGCATGGTATTCTATGGTGGACTGTTGCCATCATATCTAGGTCCAGTGACGTCACACTGCCTTAATACATATATTTCAAACTTTGTATGCACTTTCCAGTGCTTGATTCAAGCTTAAGGTATGTATACTTTTGAGTTTCAACACAGACTCACTGTTCCAATGTGCATGTTTCACCAAAATCTGGGAGATGGTTACTCATGAGTGTCAAGTCAATTTGAATCTTGCATTTAATTTGCTAGATTTTGGAACATGCACATTGGAACAGCGAGTCTGTGTTGAAACTCAAAGTATACATACCTTAAGCTTGAATCAAGCACTGGAAAGTGCATACAAAGTTTGAAATATATGTATTAAGGCAGTGTGACGTCACTGGACCTAAATGTGATTGCAACAGACCACCATAGAATACCATGCTTTAATTGCAGTTTACTCTGTGTAATAAAATCGTAAAAAAATGAAATAAATATTTTTCGACACTGTTCGTAATGGTCTTTCATTTGATGGAAACTTTACTTGAGGGTTTACGATCACTTTAATCAAATGCAAATTGTAACCAGTTCTTTATCTTGCTGAATGAGACAAATGGATCTCCATTAAACAGTTAAGTATAGAATTATACTTTCAAATTCACATCACAGTGTTAACGATAGACTTGTCAATTGTACCTCTCTGTTCTGTCTGTTGGACAGACAATTGCAAGTTGGACAGGCAAAAGTTTGAAAATTTAATTGGGAGACGGAGTGTTAGGGACTGCCAAATGTGATATGTGAACAGGCAGATTTTAAATCCCAGCTAACCTTGTGATCCAGATGCTTGTGTTGTTTCCAAAGTTTTAATTATTAAAGATATGTCACTATATAGCCACCAAATGGTGACCGTTGGCGTATCGAAGATCTGGTCAAATGAATGTATATTGCTATGGATAAACTGTCTTGACAGATTTATAGTGCTGAAGTTCTGTTGGGATGCATTGATTTTGAAAAAAAATTGTCATGTGCAGCAGACTTGCATAGATACATAGACTTGCATTAAAAAAAGTGTTAAGCTCATCAGACAACAAATGATCTCTGTAACTATATGATGGGGCTATTCAACATAGCATGATGGAGGCCAAAGTTTTTGTCTGTAAACTGTAAAACTGAATAGCCCTTTTTTTTTATCAGATACTGTTAGTCTTTAATCAATCAATTGAGGTATTACTATTAATTGTACTATTGCATTTTATTGTTATTTTTTCCCCTGATGCTCATTAGATTTGCTAAATTCACATACATACTACCTGTGTATCAATTTATATGTACTAAAGCAGATCATTTCTTTTTATTCTATTCCAAAATCGTAGATGCACGAAAAGAGGTTTACACCTATTGTAGTCATCGAGTTTTAAAATAAAGATCATCTATCTATCTAGAAATGCTTCCCATCATTTTGTTTAATATGTCACTACAGCATATTAGGTTTCAGGTAATTTGCCACGTCTGTTTTTCACTGTGATCACAGGGGCTCGTTACCATTGTTAATTGGTGAATTGAGTTGATTACAGAGGGGGGTGGGGTCGAGGTAGGGAATAAATGGTGTTTCCCTACCTCGATCCCCCCCACTGTAATCAACCTAATTAACCAATTAACAATGGTAACGGGCCCCTGTGACTGTGATGGCCTGTTTAGAACACTTGATGCAATCTTTAATATCAAAATCCACAAAGTCATGTACGTATAGCGAAAGATATACACTTGATTTTTATCACAATTCGATGGTGAAATAAAACTAAATTGCTTTCAGAAATATTAGTTTCAGTTTTAATTTGTGGTGAGGTTTTGAATGAATGCTGCGCATGATCAGCAGTCGCATCATGATTTGATCTTGTTCACCAATATATATATATATATATATAGATATTTATTAATGTCTCACCATCCATCCACCAATCCGTTCGGATCAAGAAGTCATGAATTGAAGAAAACCTTTCTCCTTCTCTGCATAATTAGAATATCCACCATGTTTTTCGTATTGTGATTTTAATAACTTACTTGTTAATTGGCTTAAACTCATGAAATTTGTACACAGTACTTGTCTTTGTTGCACCATGTAAGCATCCTGTCTTTGTGTGCTGTCCTTGGTGTTTTGTAGGGTGGATGAAGGGTGTCTGCATGGTTCCATGCTGCTTCAGGGGTTTCTTCTTTGAGGTAGCAGGAGCGCGGCTTGGCTGGGTGATGCTTAGTTGGTTCATCGCGATATAGCTGAAATATTGTTGAAAGCGACATTAAATTCCATTCACTCGCTCACTCACAGTACATACCGGTATTCAGAAAGAAATAAACATGCCCCATTTTTCGCCTCTGATTCAAAGTTTACTTTTTATTTGACAATGTTACTTTGGATTTATTTCAAGTATTGGACATTGCATCGTCGTAAAATCATTTACAGAGTGAAATTAAAGAAAATGAGGCATGCTTTTTGGTTTGAAAAGTAATATGGAACTCAAATTCTGTTAATGAGAACTTCAGAAAGATGACTAAATTTTCAAAAATCAGTTCATTAAAATTTTATATAACTCAGTACATGTAGCAATCAGAAGAACAAATTTATCACGAAATTCTAATTCCCTGAATGTCAGTTATAACTTCAAGTATTGTGGTGAGTTTATTTATTAAAATTTAATTGAACAGAAAGTGTTAATTTATCCCAGAGTTTATCGCTGGTGATCTTGAAACCTTATTGCCAAATAGTGGTCGGAATATTTTGCATGGTAATTAAAAATAATTATATACATTCTGTTCTGTCTGGCTTCGTTGTCATGAAATTCATGCATGAAATGTTTAATTTTGTTAAAGAGGTAAAAGCGTCATTTAAAAAATATTCAGCAAATAACATATTTCGATAAAAGTTATTCAGTAGTTGAAAGCAACTATGGTGAACGCGTTTCTGTGACCTCATTTTTTAATATCACGGGCATTGAAATCACACTTCTGACATTCTCTGAAAAACGTAACAGCACCTGCACTTGGCTCCAGTGCCTGAGATGACGTCAGAAACGCGCACTGGCATTCCGAGCGTGATGCTTTGCAACGTCATACTCGATCTTAGAACTTTTATCGCACTGTGACGGCTTCTAATGTGACGTCATGGATACCTGATCACGTTATCTGACGTCATCTCAGTCATTTCCCATTTTCATGTTGTTCACTAGACCGAATTGAAGAATCTGACAATATTGATCCCTATATGAAATACGAGATTTCAATACTTGAAAATCTTTTGGCAAATGTTGCAAGTGATCATGCTGTTCAGTTTACCCGAACAACTAAAATCACGCTACTACCTCTTTAAAGAAATAAATATATCATAGCTGCAGTCAATGTAGTAAAATAATGCAGTGCAATAAAAACTAATCTCTTCTTGCCATGTATTTGTTTATCAGGTATCATATATGCTATAAGGAAATGTACTACACAAATGTGTGAGGATGCGCAAAGTTAAATCTTCGTGGAATAGGTAGGGCAATTTAGTGCTGCAGAGTAATGGGCGATACGGTAATTCCCCTAATAATTCAATCACAGGAAGTTCACGTTTCAACTCGGTTATTCAAGCACAGAGAAAAAGTAACATTCCCATTCTTCATTCAAATTGAAGAAAAGTCATATATGACCAAATGTGACACATTGGAACTGGTGCCATGAAGAATATTTCCAGATTTAGGCCATTTTTGTCGCACTTTCGGTGATGGAATTATTAGGGGAATTACCGTAATCAGAAACAAAGTTTCCCAGAAAACATGGTAATCATATCACTGATTTATTGTTTAGTTTGACGTAAAGTCTTAATTCCACTTTCCCAGTTTATTTCCTAGACGAACATTCATGTCGGCAACCCAATTCCCAGCCTATATATCTACATCATAAGGCAGATTTTTAACCATTGATAACTGCGATTGAAATGCTAACAATGCATCAAATTATCTCGCTATCCCAAGAAAGGACCATATTGCTTAGATTGATGATAATTTTCAAGTCGATCATAATATTCTCCATTCTGATGCCCTATAATAAGGAAAGAGAGAGAGAGTACAAACCACAAATTAAAGCGGGGGTTCAAGTATCGGTGTATTCTTCGGTCCACCGGAACAAATCTTTTGTCCAAGACTTAGATTGGAAAAGGATGAGTGAATTACACTATACCCCCTAGGAGGATCGGGACACAGGAGCTATAAGACAATATTTTCAGTAAAAAAAAAAAAAATGAAAAAAGACATACAAAAAAAACCAAAAACAATGCAGAAATATAAAAACTTGATAGCGTGAAGTGAAAAAACTATATCTGTATTGAATACAGATTTTACTTCCCATGAGGGACATCCTTGCTCATTCACATTCATAAGCTGATCTGTGTTCGACTGGCCAACAAAGTAGGAAAAATCTGTGTTGGTCACCAAAAGGACTATAGTCAAAACAAATAGAGTTTACACATGTGAAGATTTCTTGTTTTAATTCTCAGAAATATGTCTCTGGTCATTTCAGACTCCTGAAGCTCCCAGGGCCTAGGCAGCCCCTGGATCATTACTAACTTTGTGCTGTGATTGCTTCCACCGTGCCTGTAAGAGAACGAACAACCAAAGCCGCAAAATAGTTCCTGCTGTAGGTCTTCTTATTCGATTCAAGATAATACCTCTGACTTGTTTTTGAGATCTGGCGTTAGCCAGAGGCTCTTTAGAATGCTGTAGGGAAATGGACAAAAGTGCAAACCGACTCACGGGATAGCCTTACGCTGCATGAAAGTAGTTCCACATAGATGAGTTTCAGGGATCCTTAGTGGTTGAAAGGCTTTTGTATGTCTATATTTAGTCACTATTAGTCACTTGGCATATATTTGATCCCTTATCTGCATTAAATATTACTCTGTTCATTGTTTTCCCATAAAATATGAGATTAATACGCTCTAATGTATGGCAGACTGGTATCGTCACTTTACCAAAGCTTGGACTCTGCTGAGAAAATTATACAGTTTGGCTGGTTAGGTGTATTGTGAGAGATGCTCTACCATAGCAGCCAACCTGGCCACCATTGTCTCATTATCACCTTTGCAGGCCACTGTTTGCTTTTCTCACAAGAGCAAGCTGTAATAACATATCTTATAATCTTTTCCTATCTTGTACTCCACCAGTCAACCTGTGGGATATCCAGAAAGTGTAATACATGTAATACTTGTCTTATCCTAACTTGTGACATAACCATCATCAACCTTGATGTCCAGCCCTTCTCACTCATAACACTAAATCAATCTCTATTTACCTCTAGGTATAATCTCTCTTTTTTTACCCCTAGGTACATGTATGTTCTGTACAAACTGACCTTAATCCCCAACCACCTCGCTGGGGGTCTAATAACACCCCAGCCACCAGTCAGATTTTTGGACCGGATTCGGGGTCTTCGCGCACATCGCCGGAAGTGACATCATATATAGTAAAATAGATGTTTACCGAACATTTCGATTACTTTTCAAGTCTGCATAATACCTGTGTTGACCTAGCGTTAAAAACAATTATCTGGAGATAATTTTCCCTGTGTATCTGGACAGAGCATATGAAAAGTAGTTCGCTCATGTGCAACACTAAAGGAGTTGTTCGGCCGGATTCAAACTGAACCGTGCGTTGGTTGGTTTCCCCTATACGTCATAGCAACGTAGTAAAGGTCAACTTCCGCTATTGGTGGCAGGGATGGTAATGGAGCCTGCGAAATGGAGCATGCGCTGTGGGGAGGTTGCTTAATCCCCTGTGGGTATTTAGGCCTAGACTTCATTCCACTGGCCCCTTTTTCCATCGAATTCTCAACAGGTCAGTTTGCAGTTTTAACGCGACACCAACAATACCATATTAAAGAAGGTATCATATTGCTTTCTTTATGCTGGTTAAATTAACATGGTGGTCATGGTGTTCATCTGGAATCCTGAACTGACGTGTTGGAGGAATTATGTATCAAGATAAAGAGCAATATTCTGCTATTTTGGTTGAGTCAAGGTTGGATGAGCACCTACTGTAATGTCTAATTGGACGGAAATTAATTGGATAGTGTGCAACTTCCCTCATTATAGGACTACCTTTCATTGTTCCCACAGATAAATTTCACATAAACTACGATAAAAGTAACTCCGAAAATGGAAGTCATTGTGATATAATATTCTATATTTCGGCTTCCATTTTCGGAGTTACTTTTATCCTAGGACTGCCTTTCTTTGGTATGTTCAACTTCATTATGTCGGTACCTTTTAAGAAGTGCCGTTCGCACCATAAATCCAAACGTTTAATAAATTTAAATGTTTAACTTGCACCAACCAATCAGATGTCATGAATTGACATTTGGAAGACCTTTCCTGTCCAAAAGCAAACGTTTGCTGTTGTAACGTCCAATACTTTAGACGTTTCCTGTCAAAAGGCAAATGTTTCCAGTAGTAATATTCGAGACTTTTAAACGTTCCTGGTTTAAGGGAAATCGTACGGAAGCGTATTAGTGCCAGTGTGAAAAAAAAATTCCCGAGATTTATCTCCTAATTAGGACATAATATCTCCTAATTAGGAGAAAATTATCTCCTAATTAGGACTTATTATCTCCTAATTAGGACTTATTATCTCCTAATTAGGAGATAATTATCTCCTAATTAGGTGATAATTATCTCCTAATTAGGACATATTATCTCCTAATTAGGACTTAATATCTCCTAATTAGGAGATAATTATCTCCTAATTAGGACATATTATCTCCTAATTAGGACTTATTATCTCCTAATTAGGAGATAATTATCTCCTAATTAGGTGATAATTATCTCCTAATTAGGACATATTATCTCCTAATTAGGACATATTATCTCCTAATTAGGAGAAAATTATCTCCTAATTAGGAGATAATTGTGATCGGTTGTTGCCCCATTTATCAGCTATATCGTGAGTAGTATGCAAAGCACCGTAGCCCCGGCTCAACTTGACCGTTGACCAAACCACTTTTAGTTGAGAGGGGTGCAATTACAAGCGTCTAGTCCGTCATTCGTAATTCAGCCGTCGTCCATTAGAGAATATCCGCGTCCATAACCCAAAGACCTATTCAATATTCCAATAACAGTATTAGCACCAAATTCAAAAAGACAATCATAGTATACATAAACATAGGCTTGTTTCCTGCAAGAGAGAAGCGGTCAACAGTTTTCAATGATGCCGGCAAGACATCATGATGTTCCAAAAATATCAAATCCGTATCGCTGATCAGTATTCTTAATCCATAATATTCATTGTAAAGTCGTCATCTAAAGAATGATGTATCTCAGTCACGCTTTGATTGTGACTGTTCATATGAGTACCATGAGGATCTTGAAGTGCATGGGTTCATACGGCCCCTAGCCCCGGGTTAAGCGGTATTAGACACAAGTTACGAAACGTAGCGCCATAGATCTTGCACGCTACGTTCGTATTTTTCTATCAGCATGCGATAGGTTGTTATGCAAAGAATGGTTTACCCCAATGGAACGGTCAAGGTCGCTATAGTTCCGGCAAAGGCCACTTCCGGTCACGTGACCACAATTGACGTCTGAGGATGTATTCCTCCGGGGTGATACGGTCATGTCCGACGGTGATGCGGTCATGTCCGTGGAGAAGCCTCCGCGCACAGAAAGTAGTCCCTTGTCAACGAGATTTTAATACGCTGGTGGTCGATTCCCTTGCGTCATAATACCATGATACCGTTGAGAAAACAACAAGGATGACAGGTCAATCATTTTATTTTCCCCTCCAGTACATCATACCCATCCTGGGTGAGCCGCGTTGGGTATGTTTATACTTCAAGTAGGCTCTTGTCCAATCAGAAGCCTTCCTTCAATCTTCTTTCGGTGTGACCTAAGCATTGCCGGCAGGCCAGGATACCGTTCAGTCAGCATGTCCTGAAACAGCTGTTTGCGCATTCTGATTGCATTTTCCAGAGCCTCGGTGGGTGGTAACCCCATATACTCTTCCAAGTGACGCTTGGTCTTCATGATGGACCTGTGCGTGGGGTCGCCATTCAGCTCGTGGATGGGGCAGTCGGGATCTCGAAGCCCGCGCATTCACTCACCCACTAGCGTTAGAGCGTCACTGCGCTTAGGGCATCACTGCCTTAAGACGAGCGTTGGGCATGCCTCACTCCCGGAGCTCCGGAGCCTGAGCTTGGAGCTCTCGGAGCTCGGAAGTGACGTCATCGTACGCATGCGCACACACACCTTTGGTGCACCTTGTATCCTATAGCCCATAGATAATTATCTCCTAATTAGGAGATAATTATCTCCTAATTAGGAGATAATTTTCTCCTAATTAGGAGATAATAAGTCCTAATTAGGAGATAATTTTCTCCTAATTAGGAGATATTATGTCCTAATTAGGAGATAAATCTCGGAAAAAAAAATTTCACACTGGCACTAATACGCTTCCGTAAAATCGTTACCGGTTGTGATAGTCCAGTCAGATTTTTTTATTGCTGCCGCGTATGTTCAAACCTCAACATCAACACGTGTCCACTGGCAAAATGTTGCCGCTATGTAGTCTGTGTGAACCAATCAAAATAACCCTTACAAATATTCGCACATATTGTATTCCTCATGCTCACCGTGCATCATGTCCTGCGCAAATTGTCCCGGTGCCAAATATATTCTCCAAAACCTAATTTGTAAAGAACGGTTTTCATTGGTTATAATACACTACATACCGGAAACGTTTGCCAGTGAAGATTTGCACGTGTTGGTGTAGATGTTGGAATACACGCGGCCCAAATAAAAGATCTGATTGGACGATCACAATCGGAAACGTTATCCTTTTAAGTGGAAACCTTTAAAAGACCAAATTTTTCTTTTGACAGGAAACGTATGAAGTCGCGAATCTACAACTGGAAACATTTGCTTTTTAACAGGAAAATGTCAGTTCATAAAATTTGATTGGTTGGTTCAAGTTTAAACGTTTAAACTTTTTAAAGCTTTACAATTTTTAAACATTTAAGAGGTTAAAACCTTTAAAGGATGCGGTTATGGCGCGAACAACCCTTCATATACCTTGTCACAGGATGTAACTTGTGATTGCGTTTTAGCCACATACATTCGTGCCTGGTGCCACCTGTGCCTAACTTGAAATGAAATATATAATTGTGCGTTTATTTCATTACAAACTTATCCCCCAATAACCCAGCTACCAGATCTCATTAAAGCCCATAGGCTCTAGTTTTTTTTGTTTTGTTTTTTCTATTGAAAATCAGTGCAACAGTCGGTTCAGATAAACAGCTGGAACGTACAAATGTGGTGATTATCAAGAAAGCATAAATGAGTCCCATTCCATATCCGGATCAAATGCAAGTTTTTATTCACCCGCCAAGCCAGCATGGCTTCCGTGTTGGTTTTGGTGACATTGGCTACAGAAAACAAACTTGATTGCGATGAAACAAAAGAAGAAACTACAGTAAATTCTTGTGAAAGAGAAAATACTAACACATCTGAAGTGACAGAGGACTCTAAAACTATTTCCAACTCGGCAGAATCTGAATGCAAAAATGACAATGAAGCAAGCACAACAACAACAACAACTAAGACTCCTATTCCGGAATGGGATTTTCCTGACCATGGCAAACCATTAGGGACTGAGGAAAAACGAGAAAGGGAAACTGTTGATACTAGATCCAAGAATGAGCTTGAGATTTGTTCACCAGATCAAAATTCTGAACCTTTGAGAGATGAAAAAAATGAAAACTTGAAATCAGAAGAAGTTGATGGAAGTGTGACATTTGGTGATGAGTCGAAAGCGACAACTGAACGACAGTTCAGCATGGAGTATTTTGGTGGCAAGGTTCAACTGAATGCAGAGGTAATCTTGGCACGGTAAATTAAATGAATTATTGCAGTGTGTATATGGTACGATAGTTGCGCTGTCACCCTATAACAAAAGTTAAGACTTTAACATTGAAGCTGTGCCAATAGCACCGGCAGGTGCATTGAGACTGACCCATTCTCCCACTGTCTTTCCTGTGTGGTTAACACATAGGAAAGGAAATATATCAAGTCCCACGCATTCGGCGTGAGACTCCCGCATTGGTCTTCAATCTCACGCTCACATGCAGCCACCTATGAATCTCACGCATTCGCCCCTTCAATAAAAAAATCTGTAAAACACGAGTCTCTTGCTCAAAGTTGTCCGTGTCCGATCCACACGGCGCACAGGAATGTTCTATGGGAATCACTGTCGTCAGTCTTGCATGGTCCAGTACTATTGTGTGACACTTGTAGATCAATTTGTAGACCTAATAGTTCTCTCCTTTAGCGGGGGGAGAGAACTACTAGGTCTAATCAATTTGATGCTTCTTTAGGGGTTCTAATACCTTACTGGGTTATGCCTGATTGACAGTCTGATACTGACACGTTTCCGCTCTAAAACTGTTTCATCGACTTCCTGTCATATCGGGCACCCGCTTGCTCTATAATACGCACAACACAGTATCGGGAACCAGACTGTCAAAATTTCTGACGTGCGGTCAGGACTTGCATGATGCTATAACTTCCAATATTTTAATGATGGAGATGAAATAATCCCAGGCGGGTGGTTAAATTTTTTTGATCACATATGCATGTATAAGGCCTAGATGCAATATATCTGGTGACAAATATCATATAAACCTTCCAAAATACAAGCAATATTCTTACTTCCATCTGCAAAACAATCAGAAAAACAAACAAAACTATAAAAAAAATCAAGTAAAAAAACTACATGTAGATGATGATTTATGATTGTATTCCTCTAAAATTGGCCCTAACGCATCTCTAGCCATCTAGAACCCCATAGCTTCTGAGGCCTATAGGTGGCCCCTGGACCCTCGCCTTAAGTGCTGGGATAGTCACTAAATCTCAATCTTTGGGAAATTTTAAAGTTGAGTGGTCTGTTAACATGGGGGAGGCTTTTAAAGGTTATACAAAATGGTCTCAAAATCTGCTGCTTTTTTGTGCTAAATTGTTGTAGAGGTGATAATATAGACTTGTTTTACATTTTTGTATGTTTTCAAACTGCCCAAGGTTGGAAATAGCAGCAGTAAAGTGCGACAATTTCACGCCCCTTTCAAAACGGCGAAAGCTGTGACCGCTTGACCTGTGACGTCACAACCTGATTACGATCTCACTCAAATGCCTGTTGTGACGTCAAACTGTCAGCGACATCACGCTAGAACTCCCACAGTTGGGTGAATCTTTCGTAACAGCGCCCGACGTCATAGACTATGACGTTTACGGCGCAATCGTAATCAGGTTGTGACGTCATGCACCAGAGGTCACTTCTCCAATACGTTTTCTCCCACATGTGTTCTATTCGTGTCCTAAAACCCACTTCGACGACATTATTCAAGAAAAAAATACTAATTTGTTGTTTGGAACATTACTGGGTATGTTTTAATGCAAAGTAGTATAGAGTCATTTGGTATAACCTTTAAACTGTTGATATATGATAAATATCCTATTCCAAGAAATGAACAATTATGCTCAAATTTATGATAATTTTGGCAACTTAGATAGAAAAAATAGCCCAGTTATCATTGATTGAAAATATTTCCTAGGTTATAGAGATGGGAAGAGACTGGATGAACAAACCATGGTGAATCATTGTCTCAATGTACCTGCCGGTGCTATCGGCACAGCTTCATTGTTAACTTAAAGGAATAACTTGAAGGTTGGGCAAGTCACAGATTGGATCCACCCCCAGAGGTGGGCCATGGTGGTGGGAAAACTTTATATATGGTCACGAAAAAAGTCGGGGGGGGGGGGGGGGGAGGGGGGCAATGGCATGTAGAGGATACGGCAAAGTCTGGTCTGAGTAACGAGAAGTCATGACTCTAGTCCTATCTTGCATTTTGACAAGGCTAATTTTATTCAAAACAGAATCGGTGAAAGGGTTAAAGGATCTATAGTCAGACCTCAAGTCAGATTTAAGGTTAACCCTTTAACCGATTCACCACTGGGTTTGGCTTTGTTTTGGCTTGGTTTACATTTTTCAAAACAGAATCGGTGAAAGGGTTAAAGGAAAATGTACACCAAGCCAAAACAAAGCCAAACCCAGTGGTGAATCAGTTCAAGGGTTAACCTTAAATCTGACTTGAGGTCTGACTATAGATACCGGTACCGTCTTGTGTTCCAATTTAAGGGAAAAGAGCAACATAGGAACTTTTGTCAGCAGCGCTGCATTTCTTGATGGTGATGTCACAGTGTTGGTGGCGCTGCTGCTGTTAGCTACGCTGCTGTTGGGGGCAATTTTCCATATGGCTCCCACCCCTCCCCATGAGGAACCTATGACACACAGTATACCGACACCATGCATTACTTGTGTAGGCACAGAAAGTAGTGGTCCATTTTGTGAATTGCCAACTCTCAAACATGCCAAATCTACATTCTATGAGGGTGACTAATATACATGTAGACTAGTGCTGTATGTATTGTCTTGTTATCTTAATTAAGAACTTTAAGATGGAGACTATTGTTGATCCAGATTTATTGAGAATAGTGCAAATGGGGCATTGGGAGTTGGGACAGGGCTTCTTTATGATCTGGGGATGGGGCATTGGGGCTATATGTAGAGGATGGGGCTAGTTCAGAGTGCTGGTCGATATGGTTTTTGTGGGGTAAGGATACAGCTAGGTGAAGATACTGGATTAGGCTTATTGGGAGTGCTTGAAATAGGGGTGGATTCTGGGAGTAGATGGTAGGGCTAGCTGAGGGTACTGTAGATGGAGCTAGATGAGGGTGATGGAGGTTGATCCAGATGAGGGTGCTGAATGTGGAGCTATAACTGAGGGTGCAGAAGGTGGGCTACTAGCTGAGTGAGGATGCTGAAAGTGGTGCTGCTGAAGGGTGGTGCTAGCTGAGGATGCTGAAGGTAAGGATAGCTGAGGATGCTCAAGGTGTGCTAGCTGAGGATGCTCAAGGTGTGCTAGCTGAGGATGCTCAAGGTGTGCTAGTTGAAAATGCTGGTGGTGGGTTAATGAGGATGCTGAAGGTGAGGGAGATGAGGGTGCTGAATTTGGAGCTAGCTGAGCGTTCTGAATGTGAGCTAGCTTAGGATGCTAAGATAAGCCTAACTGGAGATGCTGAAGATAGGGCTTGCAGAGGGTTCTGAACATGGACATTCTTAGGATGGTGAAGGTTGGGCTATTTGAGGATGCTGGAAGTAAAACTAGCTGAGGATGCTGAAGTTGTGCTAGATGAGGGTACTACGGTTGAGCTACCTGGAGATGCTGAATGTGGGGCTAACCTAGGATGCTGAAGGTGGGCTGAAGGTGGGCTAGCTGAGGAAGCTGAGAATGGGCTAGCTGACTGAGGATGCTAAAGGTAGGCTAGATAAGGGTGGTGAATGTAGGACTAAACTAGGGTTCTGGAGGTGGGCTGAAGGTGAGCTATCTGAGAGTGCTGAAGATGGGCTGTCTGATTGAGGATGCTGAAGGTGGGCTAGCTTGAGGATACTGAACGTATGGCTATCTAAGGACTGAATGCAAGGCTTGTGGATGAGGAAGATGGGCTAGCTGAGGGTACTGAAGGTGGGCTAGCTGAGGATACCAAAGGTGGCCTACCTGAGGGTGCTGAAGGTGGGCTAGGTGAGGGTGTGCTAGCTGAGTATGCCAAAGGTGGCCTACCAGAGGGTGCTGAAGGTGGCTAGCTGATGATGGTGAATGTGAGCTATCTGGGGATGCTGAAGGTGGCTATCTGAGGATGTTAAAAGTGGGCTAATTGAGGATGTTGTGAGTCAGCAAGCTGTGGATGCTGAAAGTGCTAGCTGAGGTGCTGAAGGTGAGGGAGATGAAGATGCTGAATGGGGGGGGGGGGGGCTAGCTGAGGCTGCTGAATGTGAGCTAGCTGGGGTGCTGAAGGTTAGGCTAGCTGAGGATACTGAAGGTATGGCTATCTGAGGATGCCAAAGTCAGGGCTAGCTGAGGGTGCTGAAGTGGGCTAGCTCAGGATGCTGTAGGCGGGCAAGCTGCGGATGCTGATAGTGGTAGCTGAGGTGCTGAATGTGGGGCCAGCTGAGACTTCTGAAGGTAAAGCTAGCTGAGGGTGCTGAAAGTACTCTAGCTGAGTTGCTGAAAGTGAAGCCAACTGAGGATGCTGATGGCAAGCCTAATTGAAGATGCTGAAGATAGGGCTTGCAGAGGGTGCTGAACATGGACATTCTTAGGATGCTGAAGGTTAGGCTAGCTGAGGATCCTGGAAGTAAAACTAGCTGAGGATGCTGAAGTTGTGCTAGATGAGGGTACTGAACTTGAGCTAGCTGGGGATGCTGAATGTGGGACTAACCTAGGATGCTGAAGGTGGGCTGAGGATGCTGAACTGGGCTAGCTGAGGAAGCTGAGAATGAGCTAGCTGACTGAGGATGCTAAAGGTAGGCTAGATGAGGGTGCTGAATGTAGGACTAAACTAGGGTTCTGGAGGTGGGCTAACTGAGGGTGCTGAAGGTGAACTATCTGGGAGTGCTGAAGATGGGCTGTGTGATTGAGGATGCTGAAATGGATGCTGAAGGTAGGGCTAGCCAAGGACTGAATGCAAGGCTAGCTGAGGGTGCTGAAGTTGGGCTAGCTGATGGTACTGAACATGGGCTATCTGTGGATGATGAAGGTGAAATAGCTGGGGCTGCTGAAGGTAAGCTAGGTGGGGATGCTTAAAAAAGGGCTATCTGAGGGTGCTGAACGTGGGATAGCTGAGGGTGCTTAAGGTGGGCTAGCTGAGGGTGCTGAATGTGGGCTAGCTGAGGGTGGGCTAGCTGATGATGCTAAAGGTGGCCTACCTGAGGGTGTTGAAGGTGGGCTAGCTGAGGGTGGGCTAGCTGAGGATGCCAAAGGTGTCCTACCTGAGGGTGTTGAAGGTGGGCTATCTGCTGATGGTGAATGTGAGCTATCTGAGGATGCTGAAGTTGGGATACCTGAGGGTGCTGAAGATGGGCTGGCTGAGGATACTGTAGGTGGGCTATCTTGAGGGTGCTGAAATTGAGCTATCTAAGGGTGCTGAAGGTGGAATAGCTGAGGCTGCTGAAGGTGAGGTAGCTGAAGGTGGTGAAGGTGGGCTAGCTGAGGGTGCTGGAGGTGGGATACTTGAGGATGCAGGATATAGGGCTAGATCTGAGAGTTCAGGAGATAGCTATATTTGAAGATGCTGTAGCTAGGGCGAATTGGGTGTTAAAGCTGGAAGCTGTCAAGGTGGGTGATGACTGGACAATACATTACAAATTGGATATAGGGCTATATTTGAGATTGGAACAGATTGTAATTACTGAAGATCTGGCAAGACCAGATCCTGCTGATATCTTTTATATGGGATCGGTCAGCTTTATTGAGGATCATGCAGCACAAGATAACTACATTCTTTCTTAGCAATTCTACTTTTGCTTGAGGGGATTGTTTCACACATGTTGCAGGTGTCATATAACTATAGCATTTGTCTATTTTAGTTGGTTAATGAAAAACTACTTTCCCTGGAGGTGGAGAATATCCTGTGGAAATCTTCAGATGATGGAAAATTTCAACAGGTAGGCCTACCCTATCCTGTAGGAATAACTTTAAAAGATCTGATTAATGCAATAACTTTTAAACTAAATATCAGATTTATTTGATAACTTTGACAGATCAGACTGATGCAATAACTTCTACAGATCAGAATGAACTTTCAAAGATCACATTGATAAAAGATCAGATTGATTTAATAACCTGAGATCTGATTGATGTAACAACTTTTAAACTAAATATCAGATTTATTTGATAACTTTCGAAGATCAGACTGATGCAATAAATTTTACAGATCAGAATGAACTTTTAAAGATCACATTGATAAAAGATCAGATTGATTTAATAACCGGAGATCAGATTGATGTAACAACTTTGAGATAGATTGATGCAATAACTTTTAAAGATCAGATTGATGCAATAACTGTTAAAGATCAGATTGATGCAATCTCGTTCAAAGATCAGATTGATTCAAAAACATCAGAGATCAGATTGATGCAACAACTTTTAAAGATAGATTCATGGAATATCTTTTAAAGGTCAGATTGATGCAATCTCTTTCAAAGATCAGATTCATTCAATAACCCCCAGAGATCAGATTAATGCAACAACTTTTAAAGATCAGATTGATGCAATAACTTTTAAAGATCAGATTGATGCAATAACATCAGAGATCAGATTGATGCAACAACTTTTAAATATCAGATTGATGCAATAACTTTTAAAGATCAGATTGATGCAATAACATCAGAGATCAGAATGATGCAATAACTTTCAAAGATAGATTGATGCAATAAATTTAAAAGATCAGATTGATCCAATAACTATTTAATAACATCAGAGATCAGATCGATGCAACAACTTTCAAAGATCAGATTTATGCGATAAATTTCAAAGATTAGATTGATGCAATAAGTTTTGAAGATCAGATTGATTGATGCAATAAGTTTTGAAGATCTGATTGATGCAATAAATTTTAAAGATCAGACTGATGCAATAAATTTCAAAGATATATTGATGCAGTAACTTGCCAAGATAAGATGGCTCTGGACTCGGAGCCATAACTTTTTTACTCCTGCACAATACATTTACAACTGTGCTGAAACAGTTTTGGAAAAATAATTTTGCCTCAAATAGCAAATTATGTTTTTAATACGCTTCTTTATAATATGAATGTTGAACCTGTATGACAATAGAATAACATTTCAGACACATCTCTTTCAATTCATGATGATTTTGATATCTCTGAAGGCAAGTTTTATTATTGATGATGGGCAGAAGTGTGAAGATGTCTTCCATGCTCTCGGTAAAATTGGAGTTGGTTCAATCAACAAAAGTTCCATCAGGTAAACAATATTTTCTCATGTTGTCTAACCATTGTCTAATCCAGCGAGGGATATTCGAGCTCACACGTCTCGTTTTCAAGTAAAAAGGTCAGACAAATGTCAATGTTACCTTGGCCAGAAAATGTGGAAAACAGTACAAAATTGTGTACTTACTGTCATAACTCCAGTTCAGTGAAGTGAACTATGATAAAATTTGAAGTATACCTCCGTCATTGCAATAAATTGATTCTGATTGATTATTGATCCGTTACATGTCTGTCCAAACATCTCTGACCAGCTGTCTTTGAAATCCTATTGTCTATGTGATATCCCGTCTCGGGGTTTTGGATTGATAGTAAACTTAGGGTAAACTTAATACGGCATATCACATTGAGCACAACGGTTCTCGTCAGATCATCGAAGTTGAGCAACGTTGAGCTCGGTCAATACTTGGATGGGTGGCCGGGTGCTGTACTGACTGGGCTGATCATTGTTCAGGGTAATAGAAACTGTGAGCACTCTCGTGTTCTGGCACATGTACGTAGGCACCGGCTTGATATGACTGAAAAAAAGTTGAAAACAAAGTTAAATCTTACTCGTCCTCACTCATGGAACATAGCATAGTAGTGAGGTCAAAAGGTCAAGTATCAAGGACAAAGACATGTTTACCAATGTTTTATCCATTATAATATCCTTCTGTGTGATACTTCCCCATCATCACATCTGTTCAACATTGTTGAAATGTGTGTGGGCATATTTTGCAGTCCAAAGGCTCTTGTTTAACATGCCCCTTCCTCTCCCACCACATGATACTCTTGGCTATCTGTGGTTTGCCATATATGCCATCTCCATGCAGTCTAGCTGACATAAATGACAATTTACTACCCGAGAATGCACTAATGCTTACATACATGTATATGTGCGCGAGGCTCACGCGAAATGACCTGGGGTGTTGTTGTGCACACTCCAGGTCATGGTAAGAATAGGTCGCAGCTCCTCAGAGAGCTCGTCGTAAGAGGCGACTAACTGGGACACCTGTGGGGATCCCGGGTGTGAAAAGGAATAGGACCCTACCCATGTGATTTCTGGGCGTGAAAAGGAATAGAAACCAATGTCGTGATATGACTGAAATAGTGTTGAAAGCGATGTTAAATAATATTCACTCACTCACTCCCTGTTTTGGCCTCCTTTTTTCAGCATGTTTCCGGCATCACTGCACATGGCATCCGATGACAAAGCCCAGGAGTCGGATGGCAGCACCGATGCTGAAGATGACAAGGACACTGAGGGGTAATAATACACAGAACTATGAAATTCTTCAATTATTTTAGTGGGGTGTCAAGTGGCCGTCTCTGTTGAGGCCATTGACCTCTTTACCGAATTGTATTTTCTCAATTGCATCGAGAGCACAGCCACTGATTGGTTCACAGCCATAACTGATTCACTGCCATAACTCATTAATTAGGAAAATTGCCACTTTTGCGAATGGATATATGAGATGTAGATGATCCGAAAACAGAATTGAGGTCGAAGGTCAGCATCACAAATTTGGCACAAAGATCAGGAAATCAGCGAGATTCAAATGATCTTTTCGATTGATACGTCGGAGACGATTTTCCAGGTACTGAAATTTTCAAAATTCAAATAGGTCAAAGGTCAACATCGCTTTTCCCTTCCCACCCCATACCACCCCCCTCCCCCCCCCCAGTTTGTCTGAGCTATTACTCCAATCAAAGGATATCGATTATAATCAAACTTCAGAAATACCTCATGCTCGTGCTTGTAGCAAGCAAGAAACCTATTGAGGTTGAAAGATCAAAGGTCAAGGTCACTTGGATGAATAAAATCAGGAAACCAAGAGGAGTCATAGTCGTGTACCAAAATTGAGGTAAAAAAATCAATGCACATTGATCACCAGCAATTCACTGAAACATAAAATATTTTATAGATTTTGTTTATTGAATGACATATAGTCTGTCGTGCTATCATGAGGCTCTTGCTATGCTGGATTGATTAAGGAGTGGAAAAAAGCATATCCTTGAAAAAAGCATATGCTGTATAACAAGCAAGTAACAATAACAAGTGTAAGTTCAACCTAACATTTACAGGGCCTGATCCAGGCCATTTTTTGAACCCGTTATAATGAAAAAAGGAAACAAAATAAAAAAACAAAACAAAACAAAAATAGATTTTTTTTTTTTTTTTTTAGCAAATTCTCTCTCTGAACAGGCTGAAACCTATACTAATGCAAATACTATTGCCAAATATTAAGTTATCACTCTGTATTTAGACCATTTAATACTCCCACAGCTTTCATGGGCTTTGACAGTCCCACATCGCGGCCTATTTCACCATAACTTATCACATTCTGCGCCATGTAAGGGTGCCCAAACTAAAGTCTAGATCAGGCCCTGATTTAACATGTTGAATATGAAGGAGGATTACCAAGTATTAACTGCTGATATTACTTTGAACTTGTAACCTTCTTTCTCTTGTGAAACATTTCTGGGTATAATATTCTAACAACTATTACCTCTATCATAATTTTGGTTAATGCAATGTCTTAATTTTACAGAACTGCAGAGGAAAGTGAGTTTAGAAAGTCCATCAAGTCCAGGCTTTTGGTGGCTCAGGTAAACATTGCCATGTTGTTCACATGAACATCGTGGCGCTACCAGATCAATCTCCAGATCAATCTCCAGATCAATCTCCAGATCAATCTATTGTAAAAATGATTAAGCAGTAAATCTATCTCCCACTCTGGGATATTTATATGTTTTGCACCATAATACTATATGTTTGTGTCCCAAATCTTCACCTGTTATCACTTTAATGCCAATATCCTCCATTTGGAGATCTTCTGCAAACAAAATTATCTCCCTTGATCGCTGCGTCGATCGTCCGCCAGGTGGCGTGCACTCCGCGCATGTCCATCACTCTTTTTCCTTGCAGTCTTGGTGACAAGACCTGTTTTGAGAGAGCTCCTGTAAACAGTAACTTTTGGATTGTTATAGACGCACTCTAGGGTTATTTTTCTCTCCCGTAGTTCATTATGAACCAACGTAGTCGCCCAGCTATATAGATTTATAGGAACGAAGAATGTCGTCAGTTTTAATCAGTAAAGACTTGCATTTTTCTTTGTTTTCAAAGGTGTGTTTACAGTCACCTATGGCGACGCAGTCAACTCTGGAGAGCGGCCATTGACCTGGCAAGATGTCCAGCTGAGAAGCAAGCTACGCAGGCCCTCTTCAACGACTTGGCTGTAAACGAAGTTCCTACCAGCAACTTATCGTTGAAAACGATACTGTTGCCAGTGGAATTTTCACAACAGACCCGTGAAACAGTACAGATCACGGACACAGGATCACAGCTCCACGGCGAAACGCAGTACCCTGGAGCTACATTTTAAGATGGTGAACAAGTTACAGACCCAAGACGGCCTAGTTCAAGTTCACCGGAGAAGATGAGTTACGGACTCTATACCGGAGCCGTTACAACTACGGATCTGGGCAGACCTCGGATTACAGTTCCCGTTCATCCAAGTCTCCGCAACTCAAGAAAGACAAGTCTGCCAGCCGGGACCTGGTGGAGAACCGGGACCCGGGACAGAGCCGTACCCTAGACCTCCAAGGACCTCGACACCTTAGAGCACCGGGACTCCGACTGCAGAGCACCTCGGACCCGACCATCGGAGAGAGAGGTTACTTCCAGAGGCGGTACTACGGCCCGGAGCCGTACCTCGGGACAGAGAACGACACGGACCTATGAAGTTCGGACTTATCCAGTACGCCGAGAGTCTACGTCTCACCGGGAGTCCACACCTACAGACCACGGACTTTAGATCAGCATACGGGACCATGGCTCTGAGAGATCAGCCCAATGCAGAACTCCGAGACCCCGTCAAGCCAAGAGCCTACAGAGACTAACGGGATACCGAGAGAATAGGCAAAGTGCAGACCAGTCAAGCCCAAGCCACGGCGATACGGTTTACTTCTACTGCACCGGCTAGAGTGCTGACACGGACTCTACTAGACAGCCCCGTCACAGTCACGGATCAAAGCGAGTCCTCGGATACCAACTCCCGTTCATCCAAGTCCCCAAAGAACCGCCGTACCCCAGAGACACAGACGGACACGGCGAAGAAAGCAGTCCGACAATCAAGATCACGGACTCCACCACTACAGCGGGACCCCGGCTCAAGCACAGCTCACCGGGTCCACGGCACGGAGTCACGGCCCTATACGGGACGCCGGGAGTCGGACAAGCCAAAGGCCTACAGGGACCGGAGCCGTAGCACGGAAAGGGAGACCTCACGGACCTATCCAGACCGCCGTAACTCCGATACCGGAGCACTGCGGGAGGAAGCTACAGCCCAGAACCGCACCACGGCCTGCAGCCGTACCACGGAACGGGATACTTCACGGACCTATCCAGCGCGCCGTGAATCTACATCTGAGAGGTCACGGACTCAAGCAGAACGGACTTATACAGATCACCGAGACTCCACATCCAAGAAGTCACGGACTTATGAGGAACGGACTCAGCCAGAACGCCGTGAGCCGGCCTCCACTCAAGTTTGGACCCGTACAACGGAACCACACCTCGGTACTACGGCAAGCAGATCTCGTAAACGAAGTCACACACCGTTACAACGCCGAGATTCCTATCCTGTACGTCATCATCGGGAGAGGGACCATCCCAGACGTCGGACCCCTTCACCTAGTCCACCTAACCGGAGTCGGTACCATAGGTACCATACCCCGGAGCGACCTTACACCAGACAAGGAAGAAGCCGTTCACCGGTTTCCCGTCAACAAGCACGGGATAAACCGGAGCATCGGGATAAACGCACCAGAGGTGAAAAGGACCCGTGGATCACCATTCCACTGCACCGAGATTGGTCAAGAAGCACAGTCATCTCCCGACTATACAGCCCCTTACCATGGTAGAGGTCCCTTCACCGGAGACCCATGAGATGACACGACCCCATTCTGCTAGCGACGCAGACTCAGGGTCAGACTACGAGGATTGCGCACGACGTTCCACTCACTCGCCATCCTCGTCTCATACAGAGTCACCTCCCTCCCATCAGTCGGAG
Source organism: Hanleya hanleyi (assembly GCA_036873755.1). Classification (NCBI taxonomy): domain Eukaryota; kingdom Metazoa; phylum Mollusca; class Polyplacophora; order Lepidopleurida; family Hanleyidae; genus Hanleya; species Hanleya hanleyi. The sequence goes on from JAVTVY010006767.1 coordinate 39,885, forward strand.
GTAGAAGACAAGAACAAGGACGGACTACCGTTTAAAGCCAGGATAGCGGCGGTTCACACGCTGGTTCCAGAGATGCCCAGATCGGTGGTCGGCGATGACAAGCAGCCAGCTGACCCCGTCCGGAAACGGAGAAAACTTACTGCGGCAAGCCTGGACAAAAGGGCAGTCATCTCCAGGCTTCACAGCCCCTTACCAGGGTAGAGTCCCTTCATCGGAGACCCGTGAGATGACACGACCCATTCTTCTAGCAACGGTGGGAGGCCCGTTGACCGAGTGATTTAGATTCCCGACATACAGTGCTGGCTATGAGGATCACGCACGACCTTTCACTTCCTCGGCATCCTCATCTCATACAGATTCACCTCCTACGTCAGGCGGAGGTAGAAGAATAAGACATGCTACCCTTCAAAGTCAGGATAGCGGCGGTACACACGTTGACTCCAGAGATGCCCAGACCGGTGGTCGGCGATGACAAGCAGCCCGATGACCTCGCCGGGAACGAAGAAAACTTACTACGACACCTCTTTACGGTTTTAACAAACCTTCTGAGGAGGAAGCTGCGCCAACCTGCGCACCATCTCCAGCATCAGTCAACCTATACGACGCACTGGATCGACAATTGGAGACTTCGTCATCTCTCCAGGAGCCCGGTCCTTAAAAGGCTTACACTCTTCACGGAGACAATCCACCGTTCAGGGCCCGAAGTCTGAACCGGATCTTGACAGACTGTTGAACTTCACGAGGACACCAGCGGGGGTACTTCAACAGAGACAAGCCTGTGCTGTGGAAGATATGATGCTGACACAACACAGAATTACATCATACTCTGATTGGTTCCGGACGGCTATTTTCAAAGGTGATTCAGGATCCAGACGTGAAGCATAAGCGGGATCATTGACCTTTTTCACGGGCCAAGATGGAATTCTTCGGCGCCTTATCGACTCTTACAGAGGAGATCGCCACGGAGGGTCTTTCCGGTCAGAACTCGGACACGACCGGGACAGAGGTCAACCTCGTCAGTCAGAATTGATGGTTCTCAAGCTTCACCTTCAAACCACTAGTCATCCTTTCATCCTTCCCAAGCTTCGAGTCTTCACTCACCTGATTGTAGAACGGTCGACCCTGATGATATAGAAGATCAGCTTCACTCTTTGTCAAGTTTTCGTCGAAGAAGTCAGT
>JAVTVY010006768.1:0-39379 GCA_036873755.1 Hanleya hanleyi
GAAATTTCTTAGATTTTCTTGAATTTCTTAAATAGGAAAAATACATTATTCCGTCTGTGAAACAATGTTTAGAAGGTTCCGAACAATAATTATTATCACGTTTTGGGGGATAGTTCATGGCAGTTATTGGGCATTTCCAAAGTTTATAAATCTGTTTAAATTTTTGTCTTGTCAGTAAGATATGATTTTATTCTCAAACAAGAAAAAATAAGAAAAACCTTCCAATTTCTTAAAAAGGGAGACTGACAAGAATTATTATCTTAAATTTTCTCAAAATTTTGAGAAATTTAAGGAATTTTAAGAACCATCCAACTTTCATAGCGTTCCCTGATATACCATCTGGGTTTACCTATATTGAGAAAATAACATGCATTTGTCTTCGTTGCACGGCTTACATGTATATGTATCTGAAGAATGCAAGTCAAAAATATCGGAAATAATGTTTCGGCGGGGATGGAAATTCATTTGAATAGTGAGAAATAGACTAGCTTGTCCAAAGGAATTTAATAGCTCAATTATGCTGATTTTCTGTACTTTAATATTTAGCTCGCTAAATCGTGTGGGTGGCTGGCAATAATGCGGGTCCTCACGGGTCCCACGCATGAGGAATTTCTCGGATTTGCTTCAGTGTTTGAACTGGAGTTTAATGGTCAAAGGTCGCCGCGCAGAATTTTATTACCCATATGTTTAGGACCATGACGACATGAAAACTATACTAAGACTAACAGGTATAGGTCACTCTGGATTTTCTTTGCCTTTGTACTAGATAGAGAAAAAGGATACCCCGAACAGGACAATCAACAAAAAGGAGCATGACTTCCTTGAAATCAATATTATTTCCTTGTTTTTTTTTCACAGTGTATTCTATTATAATTCTAGCATATACCATCTTGTGTTAAATTAGTCCGAAGAAATAACCAATCTCAGTAAAATCAGATATAATATCACAAGAGTATATCTTACACTAGGGCTATCTAAATCTCGTGCTAGCAAAGTAGATTCAAAACAAAATCTATAGTCCAATCACAGATGACTATAGGTGAAGCAACATTAAAATGGCGCCCCTTGTAATTTACACGGAAACACGTGAACCAATATAGTGAACAATACAGAGAAACAGCATCCAAAGTATGGATCATGTCCAGAAATATGTAGTGAGTGTTAAAACGCGTTCTTCTCCCGAAAGGGTTTGCTGCCGCCGAATAGACTGTTTTTGTCGGGTGGTAGAAATTATTAAAAAAAATTCGTCTCGAGCAAAGTTGTACATATCCGTGAACAGAACACCACTCAATGTCAAATTGAAAAGGAGGTATGGCTTATAGTGTTGGACACACCGGTACTCGCCAGATCACCGAAGTTAAGCAACGTTAAGCTCGGTCAAATTATGCTTGGATGGGTGACCGGGTGCTGTATTAACTGTGAGGACTCTCGTGCTCTGGTACATGTAGGCACCGTTGTGATATGACTGAAACAAGGTTGAAAACGACGTTAAACCCTACTACTACTCACTCAAATTGAAAAGGCGGAACTTGTCGTGATTGGCTTATTATGGGGTATCGGAAGATACTGGCAATCAAACTTTCGCGAATTTTCATAGAATTTACCACTGGATGGTTTTATGCATAAAAAGGCAATAAAAAAAGCAAAAAAAAGGCAAAAAAAACTTTCCCACACTAACCGTGCGTAAAATAACCATTGAGCAAGCCTACGGAAACACTATTTCTATTCTATAGCACTACCTAAATTGATTATCAACAAATATTATAAGGAAAGGTTGAAAACATATTTTGAACTTTGACAGCCTTTCTCTTCTTTCTTGAAAAAACTCGTCCACTGATTGGCATCGTGTCAATGTCAGTGGGCGAGTTTATGCGGTCTCTCAAATGGGGAGTGATACTGTCAGCTGTGTCAGCTGTGTGGAAATTACGTGGATATATGTCTATTTGTGTCGCTTTGTTTATCAATTTCACGATGGAAACAACAGATAACTTGAGAAAGAAATTTCATCTTGTAATTTCTTTGTTTGTTTTATTCAATTGTTACTTGTATGAAAGCAGGCGCCCCTTTCTCAATCCGTCTCGTGAAATGGAATCTCCTAATGAACACCTGTACTTGACGGGTGTTGACTTCACATAACCGTGCTAAAACGTGTAATAAATGCACGGTTAGCTCGATGATATTGACACAAGTGTTATAGAATAGTCTTTAATGGACGATGGCTGAATTATGAATGACAGGCCAGACCTTAATGTGGTTATAACTCAATATAAAAGTCAGCTTTTCCGATCGTAATCTAATTTTCTCAATCATTTTCATTCGCATAATCATCAATATAAATGTTCGTGTTCGTGATGTATAACATAATACTTTATTATTCAGATGTTTGCATGCAGTAAACATTATTAAAAACCTACTTACGTATTTCAAAGGGTGGATTATTCAAAAAACTTTCAAGTCTCTTTAAAAACGCAGAGGAACAAGAATGATTTGACAATTTAAAAGATATTTTTGAAGTTTGATGGATTGCTAGGCCATCACAGGGTCAAGTATCTCACAAACCTTGTCAAAGTGTGCGTCATTGAAAGGCATATTCTATAAAGATAAAAAACCGAGTATATTGAATTTTTAGAGTTGAAGAATATATTTGTAACACAGAAGATTCTAAGCACCGCAAAGTGAAACGAAACGACAAACTTTTTGAGCTTTTTGAGTGTATATATCACGCGAACCATGAATAAGTTACTTGTACGATGTTGTGTTGGTCTGGAGAATTGGGAAAGCTCGGCTTCTGTCGATCGAAAACGTCTTCAGATCGAAGGTACAACCGTTAAGCCAATCTAATTAAATTTAAATCCTATCTGCTTCTCCATTTCGATATGTCGCTTGTGAGATCTAACAGACTTGCATTAACGCGAGTGTCGACCAATCCCGAGAACTCTTCATAGTGCTTTGAAGGGAACCAATGGTAGGGGCTTTTTGGTTGGCTCAGCCAAACAGGCGACACGCTGGCGGGGTATCTTCTGATGTCGCCCAGCTCCCGTCCAGATTGGCACCACAATGCGGGGTAGAAATATGGACTGGTCATTGGCATAAACCTTGGGTTAAAGCGGATAAGATGACCCTATTCCCCGACTGCAAGTAAAGTAGTTAAAATGCTGCCGTGATGTCATAAGACTATTAAATATTCATGACCTGGGCGCTCTGAACACCAAATTCAATTGAAATCAGTAAGATCCTACATAGCGACATATACGATTGGGGAGCATTGATAGGATATTAATTTATTAAGATTACCGTTAGGTTTTCACAAACGAAAATGTGGAACGTTCTATCTTGGTGTCTTGGTTGCAGTTAGGGTGGATTACATTGAAACAAAATCTTGCTAAGGATTTTCCTTGGAATATTCATTGCTATATGTATGGAATATTCCGCTGCAGCCATATTTCAGGAAAATTCCCAATCTCGGTAAACTCAGATATAATTACAGATTATTATTTTCCATCATAACCAGAGTGTCTTGGGTAGCATTGGGGGTCTTCGTCGATGTTGTTGTTGTCATTATATATTTTTATTTTATTTCAAGAATATATTTCCCACCTATTCATACAAAACAATGACAGTGGATGTCATAAAAATACATTCTGTACGACCTTCATCGATCTACATACACCTTCTCTGCTAGATCTGCATTCTAAATGACAAGTGAATCAACTCTAATGTTAAAGCCGTATATCGACTTTCGCCAAGAATCCCGGTACACGGGGAATTCGGGTGTCTGCAAACAGCCAACAGTAAATAGACGAGCGGGAGTGGACTATGGCGAAAACTCAACGGGCGTGGAGAATGCCATGAAGTAACTTCAACTGCGGATGTGTAGGCCTGCCGGGGGTTCGTGGTGAATTATTTAACATAAGAGTTGTGTCTCTTATTATTTAGATGCAGATCCCATAGAGGAGGGGTATGTAGATCGATGTAAGTCATATAGAAAGTTTTTTTATGATATCCGCTGTTATTGTGATGTATTAAAAGGTGGAGAATAATTATATTCTTGAAATAAATAAAAAAGATATATAATCACAACAACATCGACGAAGATACCCAATGCTACCCAGGTCACTGTGATCTTAACGCTTGACAGGAGCTGCAGGCATGATGCGCTCCAGCAACGTTTCTCGGGAATGGGGCTTTGTGGTCGATTGGTCTGGGGGAAAAAGTATGAAAATGATACATGGACCTGGTGTTGTCGTTAACCCTAACTGGCCTGAGGGGTGGGGGTGGGGGTTTGGGGGGAGGGAGGCAGCCACCCACCCCCCGCCCCCACCCTCCGCATCTCCGGAAGGGCGACAACAAGAGATCGGGAACTTTTTGACTTTTCAGTCATAGGTTCAAAGAATCACGAGAGAATTCAGAATGCCGCCCACGAGGGGTTCTCAGTCTTGTTTTCGGTATTTTCTTTTCATTTTTCGCATTTTTTCCCCCTAAAATGCCATAAAAGTAGTTTATTTTGAAACATCTGTCATATTAATTAGTTTTTGAGAGCAAATATTGAAAAATTGCAAAATTTGGGAAATCGGTCCAATAATAGGCCAAACATGCATGGCTTCCAAAATTATGAGGTCACTGTGACGTCATCGTGGCGGCCAACTCAGATTTCTTCACATTTTATTGTCGAGCTTTACCCAAATATGGAAAGTGTCAACCCCCTACCACGAGAGATAATGAAAATAAATAGCCCCCACCCCTTCCCATATTAGCATAAACCCCGCAATCGCACCGTCGGGTAGGGTTAATGTAGAATGGGCACCTAGGATTTGTTACCGGTATTAAAAGTTTATTTACATTCCACACCTGATTGATTGATTTTTATACTGACCATACCGCAGACACCAAACTAGATGATGCAGAATCCAGAAAGGATTTCAGAAGCCAGGAAGGTTATACTCTGAAAACCACTGCGTAGGGGCCTACTGTACAGTAAGCAAACAATTTTGTTTTTGCAAAAATCCACATTCATATTGGCTACTTTTGAAATATATATACACAATTGCGTATTTCTTGTATACATGCATCGGGTGCGTCCTACACAACAGCGTTTACACTTCCGGTATACATGAATATCGATGTTAATTTTTGCAATAATCGGCGCACTTTTTATGGGCCTACGCAATTCCGGTTGTGGTCCTTTTCGTAACTGAGCTTTGCTGGACTTGATTTGTGTCCGTTAGTCCAAGTAACATCACTGTCACACAGCGTAGAGAGTTGACAGTTACAGTATCACTGATTTATGGGGCTAAGTTCAGTCACGCGTGTAGGCCTTAAACAGGTTAGGGGAATCCCGCTCTCTAAAATGGAGGTAAAAAATGTCGTTTTTGCTCAATAAATCCGTTCACATAATGAATTCAGCAAAATCCTCTTGAGGCGAAAACAGACGGTAGTAAATGGTAGTAAAAAATAAATAAATTGTCATCTATGTAATTTGCATAATAATAGGACAAACATCTGTAGAGGTGTTTAAGCAACACTGACTGGTTCTTCAAATGGCAAATTTATTTTAGGACATGCGCCTGACGTTTTGAAGCATTGGTTAATTGGGAATCAAAAGTTATTGAGAAAAAAACGACCTTTTTTACCTCCATTTTAGAGAGCGGGATTCCCCCTAACCTGTTAAAGTGAGGAACGGTATTGTACAAGGTACTAATAACAAATCTGGAGATATTACTTGTTTGAACAACTGCCCTAGCTGTCAAATATGACCGATTGACAATTGAATTCACAATTCTTACTTTCTCTTCACACTGTGGATTTATTCTTTACAACATCATCGTGCAATATTTCTACGCCGTCTAAACAGTTCTGAATTAAATGGCAAACAAATGACACGGGCTGAAATATATTTACATATACTTCAAAGTTTCAAACCATTGTTTTCAATTTGATATATCTTATATTTTCGTGATCATCTTGTTTAGAGAACGTTTGGTATTCTCTGAGAAATTTACACTGAGTGGATCTATCTTACCCATAACATTCTTCGGCCATCAGTCGCTAATATTTCTACACCCTGTCGGTTGAACCCGCCACCATGTTTTTCGTCAAGACGCTGAAGTTGACCACTAGGTGGCGCCGGTATTATTACTGTTTATCCTTTAAAGATAAACCACTTTATTCTGTATTGCCTGCCCAGTTGGAGTTGTGAGATTTACTGGTAAGAGTAGCCTCCCTTGGTCTGATAGACTGCGCAGTTGTCATGTTGTCGCCACATGATTGAATTGCATAGGCAATTGTTCCTGTTGGGGGGTCCTTGAATTCATCGGCCTCTCGCGTCGGGGTTTTGTGGAACACACACACGATTAATTTCGTCTTCACATTCATGAATTCAAGGACCCCCCAACAGGAACAATTGCCTATGCAATTCAATCATGTGGCGACAACATGACAACTGCGCAGTCTATCAGACCAAGGGAGGCTACTCTTACCAGTAAATCTCACAACTCCAACTGGGCAGGCAATACAGAATAAAGTGGTTTATCTTTAAAGGATAAACAGTAATAATACCGGCGCCACCTAGTGGTCAACTTCAGCGTCTTGACGAAAAACATGGTGGCGGGTTCAACCGACAGGGTGTAGAAATATTAGCGACTGATGGCCGAAGAATGTTATGGGCAAGATAGATCCACTCAGTGTAAATTTCTCAGAGAATACCAAACGTTCTCTAAACAAGATGATCACGAAAATATAAGATATATCAAATTGAAAACAACATTCTTCGGCCATCAGTCGCTAATATTTCTACACCCTGTCGGTTGAACCCGCCACCATGTTTTTCGTCAAGACGCTGAAGTTGACCACTAGGTGGCGCCGGTATTATTACTGTTTATCCTTTAAAGATAAACCACTTTATTCTGAGAAAAAAACGACCTTTTTTACCTCCATTTTAGAGAGCGGGATTCCCCCTAACCTGTTAAAGTGAGGAACGGTATTGTACAAGGTACTAATAACAAATCTGGAGATATTACTTGTTTGAACAACTGCCCTAGCTGTCAAATATGACCGATTGACAATTGAATTCACAATTCTTACTTTCTCTTCACACTGTGGATTTATTCTTTACAACATCATCGTGCAATATTTCTACGCCGTCTAAACAGTTCTGAATTAAATGGCAAACAAATGACACGGGCTGAAATATATTTACATATACTTCAAAGTTTCAAACCATTGTTTTCAATTGGATATAGCTTATATTTTCGTGATCATCTTGTTTAGAGAACGTTTGGTATTCTCTGAGAAATTTACACTGAGTGGATCTATCTTATCCATAACATTCTTCGGCCATCAGTCGCTAATATTTCTACACCCTGACGGTTGAACCCGCCACCATGTTTTTTGTCAAGACGCTGAAGTTGACCACTAGGTGGCGCCGGTATTATTCGGCAAATAGCCCATCACTATGAACATGAACAACGAAAGACACATTCCCCGGTGCCCCTGACAGGCGCATGTCGTGGATCTGTACAGGGAAATTGTATTAAATGCTCTGGCCACGAACCAATCAAAGTATATGAGGTATATATTTTATATTATTATAGAGTATTATCTTATCAATTCTCATTTTCTATGAGACACATACACGATAATTCTTTTTATGTGGTTACACCACCTGCACCCTCTAACACCATTCGCGACTGCTCGGCCTATTCCGTCGTAGTCATAGTACCCCGCGCATTATTTGGTGCAAGGATTTTACAGCTCTCACCTGTAAACCGTGATCCGCCGTACGTGAGGCACATCACATGCTATAGGATGTGTTCCCGCGCACATAATCCTCGTTGTGTTTCTCCCTTATCATGAGATAGAATATATATCCAAATGAAATGGATATTCCCTTGGTTCTACCCTTTCTTCTCGAACTGATCTTCATGGTAACGGAAGTCGAACAGCTGACATGCGCTGTGTGATACTGTGCTTTCAACATGGATGCCAATATGGATTCCTAGCAGTGCGCCACGAGGTACTAATGTCCTACATTATTCGAGACCGTGTCGAGTGCCTCTAACACCTCAGACAAACCCACACCCCGATCCAGTGACCTTCACAATATAGCCAAGACAAATAGCAGCATCGGTATACCTATCTATAGCTATGAACTCTCAGCGTGAACCATCAAGATGACGATAAACTTTCCCCAGTTTCAATTTATGTCCGAAAAGCGACACGGTAGCATGAAAAAGAACATTAGCACAAGTGCAGGTACATGCAATCCCTAAATCTTCGCAGAGGGTTTATCTGGACCTTTTGGGGGAATCGGATGAGTTCTCGAGTCGTTGAGTCTATTACACAATCTCGTACACATCATCCCCGGCGGTTGTTTTGAATAAGCGCGCGTCGGTATCTTAAGCCTGCGGTTTTCGCTTTGACACCCGATTTCAATTTCAAAGGTACATGTAGTCTGGCAGGAGACGAAATTCAAACCAATCAAAACACAAACCTCGCTACTGATTGGCCTGTTGAGCTGCTTCAGCGCGCTTACTGATTGGTTCGGTTTAGTGGAAACCCCTCGAGCTATTTATATCCAGGACTGCTATCGGTATCTAACCAAGCCAGTGTATCGATCGTAACCTATCGATTGATACACTGACTCACGAGGATGGCAAAAGAACGGCGTAATCATATTTTTTTCTGTATCTCAGCAAAACTGAATATGTTAATGTGTACACCGGAAACGGCGTGAGAACACGGGCTCTATAGGAATATATCAACCGAATAACTGGGGACTGTAAAATATATAATATTGAAATACATGGGTATGCTGGTGTTTGGTGGGTGTCCGGTGGGCCCGATATATCTTGGGGTCAAGCAATGTACCGATAGTAACTATAGATACAAATTGACCACTCTGATGACACTACAGTGAAGTCATATTCTACAAATGCTTTTTTTGTCGATTTTGTCGATTATTTTTTTATTTATGCATTTGATGAAAATAAATAAATAAATATCATTATTTCATAAATAACTGAACAATTGATTAGGGAAGAATTATCTGATGTGACATAAAATAATTTTGGGCACTTTTATGCATAAAAAAATTAGGTTCAACCGGATATCCTAATAAAGCTATTGTGCTGATAGCACGCATATGGTGACTAAAGTTTGATATGAAGCTTCATGACTACAGGCATTTTCCAGCATACTATACAGAAATATTCATTACAAACGTGTGTCAGGACACAAGCTCTCGGTAATAATATATACAGCGAGCTAAAATATCGAATGACACAATAACCGTCGCATGCGTTATGACAATTCGTGTTACCGGTACTTCGGGAAATTTTTATTGACGTCTTGCGTGCCCGACCAGGTAATATATACATATCCTCATGTCAAGAGTTATCGGAACTACATATCTCTGGCTTTTGAAGAGCTGAGGCGATTTTCTTTGTAATCGGACTCAATGTTATAGCCTGATTCACACAAATGGATGATTGATTTAGTGGGCGTTGTTATAGTTGACAGTCATACAATAATAAATTTCAATAAATGCACCATTCTTCAGACGGGTGTGTTATACAATACCATTATATGGGTTTAAAGTGGAGTCATGTGGATTTCATGTCACAACTGATCCTAATCCAGTGGAATGGAATTTCACACCGGCTGTGTCCGATAGTTTATTCTTTATAAATAAATGCATAATTGGTTATTAGGACTGGTATGATGATATTATTGTACTTGATCATCATCATCATCATCATCATCATCATCGTATGATTACAACGGATGTAACAGACAGAAATTGATGGGTGTGTTGTCAGCACGCGCAAACAGATGGCACGCAATAGAAGGCTGCGTTGTCAACAAACTTCAACATATGTGACGCAGAGGACCGCTGTGTTGTCAACGCACGTGCACAAAATCGAACTTAATCGAATACTGCATATGTTGTTAATTACACTTGAACAGATGTGACAATCAACGACTGCGTTCTCTCTAAAATAATTAGATTGAAATTCAATCAATCAGATTGAAATTAGTGACCATTCTTTCATCGGATTGAAAATATTCAATCTAATAGATTGAAAACGATAAAATGAATCTGTTGTAGACAGAAAATCCAATCTACTAGTTTGAAATTTTTCAATCGAATAGATTTGTCACTAATTCCATTCTGATTAGAGAGTTGTGCACAAAACGTGAGCATGTGATACAATCGACGTCTGTGTAGTCAAAGCACGTGGACAAATGTGACTTAATTAACGGCTGTGCTAAACACATATGCACCACAGCTTAACAGATGTGGCACCACCGACGGCTGTGTTGTGCACCACACGCGAAAACATGTGCCCCAATTTTGCTTGCCGTGTTATTACCTACACGTCACCAGATGTGGCATAATCGACAACTGTGATGTGCACCACACACGAACAGATGTGGCCCAATTGTGATACACCACAAGTGACCAGAGGTTGAGCAGTCTACATATGTGATTTGTTTAACAGGTTTAATGAATGTGACCCAATTAACGGTCGCACTTGCGCCCATGCATTGCGCGCAAATATTGGTATTATAGTATACACTATCCAACTCATCGACTGGATTAATACAGTATATAGCACCGAGCGATGAAGTATAGATAGAGTGATAAAGATTCGACGTAAAACACTTAGTCATGATTCACTCGGGTTTCGGCCTGTCTCAGAAAGAATATACGATAATTATCTCTAATCTATTATGACTCTATGACGCGAGCGATATCATTTTACGTAAAGCTGATGTGCAGTTTCGTGCTGATATCGTTACTGAACAAATCAGAGAAGGATTTAACATGTAATATGATAACATTATAGCGCTTCAATCAAAGTCGTCCGTGTTGTAGCACAGGCCTAGCGAAATCCTCCAAGCACGCAACTCACTTCCTTGTCCATCCATCTATTTCCCTTTGCTCTGGGCCAATTCTGTGTGCATGAACCAAACATCCTGGCGCTCGCCCCATCCAATCCTTGTGCTCGTGAAGTATTCCATGGCTGCGGAAGTTCCGGGCACTCCAACCAGTTCTCCCCGAATGTCATCATCCGAACGCATGGCACGATCATACGTAGAAACTTCTGCTCGTAGCCATGCGGTAACGGGTGCTATCTGAGTGTAATAGGGCGTTTCCCAAATGGTCACATCCGACTGGCCCCGTTACATCCGACATCGGTGCAATCACATTCATACAACGAAGACACACCTCCAGAAAGCGATTGATTGAAATGATCCCATGGTGGGCCTCGAAGTGCCCCCATCACAAAATAAAAAGCATATCATTTTCCTGTGGTCTGCCGCCGATTTTATTTTGTTTTCAAATATGTTAGGCCGTTTGTTTCTTAAGATAAACAAAGAAGCATGCTCCACTAGAGTGAGAAATAAAATAGCTAATTTGCACAACTTCGTTTTGGTATCGCGTAGGACTCCCCCAGTCTTGCGCCTCGTGAAACTGACATGTTTGCATGTGTGAGAAATATTTGAATACAGATAATTTCATTGGCTCGTTTAAATGGGGCCGACATTTGACCTCATGCTTTGGGAACAACTTTCGAACTGGATGATCTCCCTCTAGATAGATGGCGCCGTGTGAAATACATGCCGAATCACAGCGAAAATCTAAGGGTAGTGTTAAGTGAAACGTGAAATGCCCTTAGAAAGCTAAGATGCCCGAATGTCCGTGCAAATGGGCATTCATGTGACACAATACCGACTCTCTCATTTAAGAGGTGATGTTATATAAGTTAACAGAGAAGAACAGACTTCTCCGCCATGACGGTTTAGCCCGAAGTCTTCGGCTATTTCCGTAGACAACGTTCGGGTCAAGCGAACACAGAAAGACCCCGGATGTCGGTGATTTCTTTCCATGTGCATGGAACTTTGTACGCGGGTGAGGAATATTTCAAGGGTGCCAGGATATCTGGTCCATGCATATGCAGCTGGCCTGTGCGTGGGGTGTTAGCTAGGCCTGAGTATGACAAATACAACGAAGGAGGTTATATATTGCAGTACAAGTTATACCAGGTTAGTCATTCTTGCATTCAGCAAAAAAAGATATGCTGGCGGTAAAAATCTACATGTACCGCGTTTTTTTTTTGGGGGGATGGGGGATTCAAGTGAAACCATACTGAAAAATCGAATATAATAAATAAAACGTTAATTTCCACACCTCTGAATAGAGCTTATGGTATTATCATTTTCAGATTTGAAATTACACTATATAGTATTGGATTTTTGAATTTTTATTGCACCAGAATAAGAGTTTAATATTCAACAATAGAACGGAGTAAAAAAAAAAAAAAAAAAAATTGTTGGTCCACAGTGGGTGGGGCGGATTGCACAGTAGCCTTAAATTATCCCCACTATACCGGCATGACCGGTGTGAGTATGTAAGTATGTCCGGTGACTAAAAGTGTCCGATTTCAATCTTTCAATCCAGCTTGGTTTTTATCTCCACATTTGCTCTTACCTAGATAAGAAAAGTATAAGAGAAGGGACAATTAATGGGCCATTGCAATTTTAAAACGCACCCCCCCCCCCTGTGGATGGTTTTCTAAATGTACCCCCCTCGGATAAATTCTTTTTTTTCTGACCGACCCCCGACCCCCTAATATATTTCTGAGGCAAGGAATACCCTCCCCCCCATAATAAAATTGTAGTCCACACCCCCACCCCTCACTAATATTAACTCTTTTTGACCCCCCCCCAATACATTTCAAACAGATCCCCCCAAAATAACTAAACCATCCATCCCGCCCATGAAATCAAATGAATCCTTTTAAAAGTACCCGGTGGATGGTTTTTAAAAATACACCCTCTCCCCCAATATATTTACTTGTTTACCCCCACCCCCGCAATATATTCCAGGGTTATGAATCCCCAGTTTACAGTAGCGAAGATAGAACCCCCCCAGTTCTTTTCAGAGGTAGATCACCCCCCATATTTTTGTTCAGCGGTAGTCGAGACATCCCCCCCCAATATTAAAACCACCCACAGGGTCACCAGCTTTTACAATCAATCATCAATCAAGAGAGAGTACTACGCCCCTCCCCCCAAAACACAAACAGTGTTTTTAACCATCGCTTTCTCCCCCTCACCCCAATTCTTTTAGACAACATACCTCTCCTCCCAAATTTTTACGCCATCAACCACCCCCTCAAAATTCTTTCAAGCAATATACCCCCCCCCTCCCAAATTTTAAAATCATCCACAGGGGGCGTGCCTATTAAAATTGCAATGGCCCAATCTCCAGGGCATACTTAACCATCACATCTTACACCTTTGCGTTTAGTCTTAAAAGAACCCGTGCTTAGTCACCTTCGCATATCTAAGTCGAACACTACACGTGTTGCCTTGGCTGAACATAACACATTATCTGATCAGAATAGGCTACGGGTTTGATGATGTCATAGTTCTATAAATATTCCGTGGTCCATATTAGGAGGAGTGCAATGTATGACCTCTATAAAATTTAAACTTGATTGGCTATTCGAAAGAAATTAACACCAATGCAACCACCACTTGCCATATTTGGAAATCACACCGTCAGACATCAAAGGAAAGACATCGCTGCACGCTGTCGGCAAGCTCCGTTCTTGATTGGCTATATGACATCACGTGCGTTGCCCGGTTTGAACAATTTACTCGATTCATTAGGTCAAGGTAAATGACGGAACGTTAGTGTAGTATTCAACTTGAAATGTGAAGATGGCGCTTAGTGGGACGTGATAAGAACATAAAGATAAAAAAAAAATAAAAAAATATTCGCATATCTTGACTAAAAGTTATGATAATTAATATCAATCTGGTAACTGACAGCAACACAAAATGATTTCTGTATTTGACCCTTTAATAAGATAGTTGTGTCTGGTGATGACATAAAAACACGCCAATTTGTTCAAACAAAGGCAGGCTTTATAGCATTTCTTTCACCTGTCACGTTACAACTCATATCGCTGTCAAATACGATAACATTTCTATGATTTATTTTGGCAATAATGTTCCCGAAAACAAATATTTGTCATTATACGCGTAAAACGAAAATGCAATTATTCGAATCAACAAACAAACAAACACTACAATTGTTTTATGGCCTCTCCACGGAAATGATCTTTAATAGGTTATTAGGAAGATATACATGTATATATATTCAGAAATTTGCAGGCATAATATGTGGTCTATATTCGCTAAACTGACAAGGACGGATCGTTAAGAATGATGGCGTTCTCCCATTCAGTACAGTCATGTTCACAGTTCACATTAGTATCGCCAGTCGTCAATCGTATTACGTTCAGGTATACACTGTGAAAAAAGTTGTGTTGTTTTAAAATGAACTGTTCCACTCAAGTTTGAGTGAAATGTACCTGTTCACTCAAACTTGAGTTACTTTTCACTCAACTTGAGTTACTTTTCACTCAACTTGAGTTAAAACCACTCAAGTTCACTCAACTTGAGTGGGATCAATTTCCGCTCTTATGCTTGAGTGAATGTCACTCAAGTTGAGTGCATTTAACTCAAGTTGAGTGAAAAGTAACTCAAGTTGAGTGAAAATCCCACTCAAGTATTGAGTGGGATCAACTTTTTTAGAGAGTACAGCAGTTATAGATGTCTATTTTATCCGAGGACGTTAGTCACATACGTGACCATCAATCAAAACTACGCGGTTATTCGGTGATATGTGGGCGTCATTCATGATTACGGTTGTCGATACCCTCATTGTCAATCGTATTTGGGGCAGTCGGTCACAAATGTCACCGTCAGCCATAGTTACGGCCGTCGACCGATTCTGGGGACGTCGTTCACATATACAGTCCCCAGTCGTAGCTACGGTGTGGATCACATTCGGTGATGTCAGGCAGTCATAAATACGGCTTTCGATCGTATCTACAAACGTTATATTCACATATGTAACCCTCGGTCAAAGCTACGGCTGTTGATCGTTTTCGATCAATGTTAGTCACATACGTGAGCATCCACCATTCAGGCATCAGACTCCTAAATAATTTACACGTTCGGCAGTATTAACAAAACTGTACCTCGCTGGTTCCCTAATCAATTTTAGACATTCATCTTTCGACAGGAAGTAGTTTATTTCAAGCGCTACAAGGTGACCAACTTCTTGTCAAACTTTTACCGTCAAAATTTTAAGCTGTGCGCGCCTCTACACATGAGGTGCTCATTTCGCTGTTTTCTCTGCCTGCTGAAAGCAGTGCCTAGGCCCCGCAAATAGTGCCCCGGCGAGGCATGTTATCGAGCAGTGAATCGAAATAAAATTTGTAGCTGAATAGAACAAATACAATACTTGCCAGTGGTACCAACGGCTTTCTATTAATCGTTGCAACGAAGGCGGAAAAAAACCGGGAAAATTCTGGTCTTTGGCAGAGATTACGTTTAGGGGTCGGGACTTTTTTTTATTTAGGAGCCTGAGGCCTTCATCACCACGGCTGTCAATCCTATCTGGGGCTGCCATGTGTGTTGTCGTCAGTGATAGCTACGGCTGAAAACGGTTTGTTTGAAAACGATGTTAGTAATTACCGCCGAACGTCACCAACTAATAAACAAAGAAGATTTTATCCATAATAATTTGTTTGGTTAATAGCTACGGCAATCTAATTAAAATTAAATCCTATCTGCTCCCCTATTCGAGTGTCAACCAATCCTGAGAACTCTTTCATAGTGCTTTGGAGGGAACATTAATGATAGGGAGTTTTTGGTTGGCTCAGCCGAATTAGACGACGCGCTGATGGGAGGGGGTGTCGTTTCATGTTGCCGCGATCCCGACATTGTTGCACCATATTACGGGGTAGATATATCGACTGGTCTTAGGTGTAAACATTGAGGTAAACGGACACGGTGACCCTATCTCCCCTCCCCGACTGCAAGTGGTTTAGTCCAGATGCGACCATGATGTCATAATGCTATTAAATATTCATGGTATGGGCGCTCAGAAAACCAAATTCAATTGAAATCGTAAGATCCTACATAGCGACACGTACGATTGGGAGCATTGATAGGATATTAATTTATTAGGATTGTAGCTACGGATGTCGATCATATATTGAGGTCGTCAGTCAGTAGTTGATCATCTTGAGTGACGTCATCACAACACTGATAACGTTAATAATAATCTCAAATCAACACTTATGACTGTGAATCCACACTTGTAATGTTTATAATGATAATGTTGTATTCAAAACTTAATAATAATATTGTATCAACACTTATATTTTATCAGCACATATATTTTATCAACACATATTTTATCAACAATTTTGAAGAATGTGTTACCACTTGTAATGTGGATAATACTGGTGTGTCAACACTTATAAAGGTGTGTCAACACTTAGAATGTTGTACCTGTATATATAATAGTACCCGTGCTGGATACACGTACACAATCTTGAAAGTGATCAAGGAGAGAAAAGACATATTATGTTGTATATATTGCTTTTTAAACACAGGGAGTGAGTGAGTGAGTGAATATGATTTATCGTCGCTTTCAACTATATTTCAGTCATATCACAACGTTGGGTCCTATTCTTTTTCAAACCCGGGAACCACATGGGTGGGGTCCTATTCCTTTTCACACCCGGCAACCTCACGGGTGCCTCAGTTAGTCGCCTCTTACGGCAAGCTCTCCGAGGAGCTGAGGCCTATTCTTACCATGACCTGCGGTGTGCACAACGACATCCCAGGTCAATCCCCGGAAGCCCCACGGGGCTTTTTAAACACAGTACGGTATTCAATGTTCTCACAGAAAATGCGCACAAGATGCATGGGATACCACTGAACGTTCGTGTATGTAGTTGTAGAACAACAATCAGACAAGTTGCCATATGCCTAGTTCTGAACTGTCCTGAATTTTAACTGAGAATAATAGAAGCAGTTATCGACTCACCTGTTCGGAATCTTAATAGTAGTAATTTTCTCCAATCGTATATTGTGAGATGATAATCAGAAATGTTTCTATTAACGTCATTTTTTGTCTTTTATCCAATATTTTATAAGCTATAGAGTTAATTTTTTACTTGCCGGAAATATCTTGAGTTGTAGCCTAAGCCGTCGAGCAATCCGGTTATGATGTAAGAGTGTCTCACGTGGCAGTTTAAGCTGGAGGCGAGTAGATCCTCCATGTCCCATATTCCCAAAGATATAGAGATTCTAGAAAAACACGAGCATATTCAACGCAGCAATACGCATACAATTCCAGCAGTATTGTGCGTTGTCTAAATGGAAGGATGTGGTATTGAATTGTTTGTACTTTGGGCGTACAGAATCAGTCATCCCGAACTATATAGACAGAATAAAATTTTTCTAACGGCAGTAAGCAGGTTAGGGCGATCTCGCTCTCTAAAATGGAGTTAAAAAGGTCGTTTTTGCTCAATAACTTTTGATTCCTTCTTAACCAATGCATCAAAATTTCAGGCGCATTGATTTGTCTATTGTTCCATGTCATAAAATTAATTTGCCATGTGAAGAACCAGCCAATGTTGTTTAAACAGCGCGAAGGATGTTTGGCCTATTATTATGCAAATTAGATAGATGGCAATTTCCTTTTTTACTACCATTTAATGCGGATAGATATATCTGTATGCGCCACAGGATGATTTTGCTGAATTCATTATGTGAACTGATTTATTGAGCGAAAACGACCCTTTTTACCTCCATTTTAGAGAGCGGGATTCCCCTAACCTGGTAAGATCCAACTCTATAGAGAGGGGAGAACACTCTAACTCAATGAATATTATCATTGGACAGGGCAGAGAAAAAGTAACTTTTAGACATTCCGAGACAGCGACAGATCGACAAATATATAGATAAGAGGGATGACACTTTAACCCCCATCTCTCTTTGGTCTGGGCGATTTGGTGTGTACCACATCCTTGTGTATGGAGGGGGTCGATTCCTTCCATAAATATATTTCATCATAACTGAGACTACGGAACTAATACTTACCACAATAAATCGTTAGATCAAGCTGTACCCTAAATACACAAAAATCCAAAATCGCCGCCATGCAGACCGAATTTGCGTCAGGTTTATTTATGCATCTTTTTCTTTTTCTAGTAAAATTAGCATATGATGTGAAATAAAATAGTTCTGTCCCACTATTATCTGCAGAAAAGGAACAGTTATGAAAAAAGAAAACCCCAGCGCTTTCCCATCACACAGCCGCCATTTTCAATCTACCTATGATCCTCTGTCCATGGGGCTAAGAAAATAGGCTGACAAAGATCAGGGCAAGCTAAAAGTCACTATGTTTCAGGACTTTCATTTCTTCCGTTTCGGAGCAAGACGGAAAAGTCCCCCCTCCCCCCACAGCAGGATATACCAAATAAAACAACTTACGCCATCACAGTTCGACAATATAATACAGATAGAAGTAGATTTGGGAACTGGGCTGTAGAGGATTAGCCTGTAACAAGGGCAGGTGTACAGATTTAAATAGCTGTCATTAGCTACCGCACCTTCAATGCAGCCCGTCTTAGTTATATTTACCTGGTGACAGGTCATGCTTGAAAACGTAACCTGTCGTCTGAGGTAATTTAACTTAACCTATACCTCCCAGTAAACAAACCAACCTATGTTTACAATAGGCAGTCCGACCTGTTCTCTCAATCGCCCATGCCTCACAATTTGTTCAATACTTCGTCTAAATTAAATTGTGAAAGGTTTCAACCATCAACTTTTCTTATATTATTAAAGCAGCGTTTACTTATATATATATTTTGGCTGACAGACTCAAGAGCCTTTTCGGATGACCAATCTTGTCCCCAGTTTATATTAATTCAAATCCTATTATTGAATTTTGCTCTCGGACGAGACTCAGTTTATTGTATTCGTCCAGGTTAGGTAGGGTTGGCTGTCACCGTGTTTTGTAACTCAGTTCTGACTGAAATTTTCAGCAAGAATAGGTGAATAACAGTACAATTCAGCTGTCGTTTAGTATTTGATGTATCTGCCGGCTCGAGAACAAACGTTTCTCCAACTATAACTTTTCAACGAACTCTGTATCGCGCTAATGGTAATTGCACCCGTTAGTGAGCCAAAGTTTATGAGAGGATATATGTTTACAACGAAACAGACCATTCAACTATTTAACCGTTTTAGCTCTCAAAACTCCGAATTCTTTATTACATAATTTAAAGTGCGCGATTAATCGTTTTCAGACATTTGGGTGCCAAGTTGTTTGTGTAAATAAAATTTAACCCTACCTGGCCTGCCCTACCAAACTTTCTGCGCTATCTCCGAAACGACAAAAAATGGAGAGCTGAGAGCTTTTTAGTTTATCATATTGGGGTCATTTTGAGCCTATTTGCATAGCCCCTCGAGCAGAGGATCATGGCTAAATTCAAGATGGCGGCCACGCGGGATCCCAGAAAATTGATATTTTTTGTCATATTTCATCAAAAGTTCTGCTTTTCCGCGATGCAAAGCGGGCAAAAACTATTTTATTTCACATCACATTAATATTTACTAATTTATCATGCAAATTTTGCGGAGAAATTGCATAAATAAAAAATTCGGAAAATCTGACTGAAAAATCGAGCAAAAAAATGCCGTTTTTGAAAATGACGTCACTGTGACGTCATAAAAGCGGCCATCTTGGATTTTTTTACATTTTCTGGTAGCGCTTGACCCAAGGGTATAGTGTGGTAAGTTTCAACCCCCTAGCTCAGGGTAAGAAAAATAATTAGCGGGGCCGTTTCGCACAGAGCCAGGGATGTGGAGAGGTTGAGGATTCCCTTTGGCCTTTTTGGAGATTCTAATGGGTTATCGGGTCGTTATTCGTCTCGTGTTTTATCTCCCGTCGTTGTTTGTCGATATCCCACGCCCGAGGTGTTTTGCTTTGACACCCGATGTCGATTTCAGCCTGACATCAAAGTATTTCGTGCAGCGATGACATTCAACCCACGCTGCATCTCAAACCTTGCAGCCATTTGGCATAATGAGCTGGCTGAACGCGCTTGGCTCGTTATAGAAAAAAATCTGGAGCTATCTATATCCAGAACGGTTATGAGTAACTAACCAACCAGTGTGTCGATCCTAACGGTTCGATCGATACCCTGACTTGCGAGGACGTACACGTGTAAGTCCAGAAATTAGACCCTATAGTGATGCTCAACTGGCAAAGTTTCTCTACCTTTCGAATAAAACGTTTAACAGTCTACAATGGGCGTTATATGTCGTTTTTTTCTGTCTGAGAAATGTTATCTGACCTTTCCACCAAAACTTGGTCGTACGGTTCGACCAAACATACACATATAAAATACATGTCTTAATATATGTGGATGTACGTTTCATTTTCTCGGTCCCAATTGGGGGTGAAAATAGGTACCATAGCATAATATAGTAAAACTGTTACCACAGTAAAAATATTTGAGTACTATAGTTTAACCTGGAATATACATGCATACTACAGATATACCAAAGTATAGCTGACGTTTACTACATCTATATCCTGGTACGCCAAGTTAACGTATATACCACAGTATACCGCAGGTCTACTATAAAGTGTGCAGAGTTAAGGGCGAATGTCACTGGAAAATCTGGCTAAATAAATGTTTCCAGCCTTTGCCTGGTTTAGAGTATGGACCTGACAACTCACCAACCTGTCAATCTAGACACGAGGGAGATATTGTGAGAGGGCAAAATGTTTTTTTTCATACTTACATTTATTTTGTACGCTAGTTTAGGATAGGTAGCGCCCCTGAGGCAGTTTTGTACACTCATTGTTATGGTGTTCTATTTGGGCCAAGTTTGCGTCGCGTGGCGACTTTTAGAAACTCGCCACTCGCCACGCGCCGTGGACCTCTCCGGCGCGCGGCGACTGGCGACTTTCTGGCCAGTCGCCACCCGCCGTAAAACACGGCGAGTTTCGCTCTATCTCTTAACCTGGAAAAACTCGCCGCGCGCCACTCGCCGGATGAACCACGGCGCGCGGCGACTGGCGACTTTTGACTTCTGGAATTCTCAGGACTTTTTCTCAAGTGCGCATGCCCGGGGAGCATCAATTATCGGAATATTTTGTTCGAAACATGCTGTCATTTAATTTAATTTTAAATCTCTTCCTGGTGCATAAATATACATAATTTCTAATGAATGAACTCTCCAGCTACATCTGATGCTATGTGACTAATTTTGAAGATGTAAGCTATCTGTAATAATTAATATAGTTGTTTTTTGAAACAAGTTCTTTTTAATGCAATACGCATATAGGGCAATCTAATTTTGTCAAATGTGCAGATATTTTTTTATTAAAATACTCGTTATCCGTTTCTGTGCAGAACTTGCATACTCTCGTTATTATCTGCTGGTATATTTTAAAAATTTAACACCAAGACAACATTTTCAATCGTTTTTTTCATTCGTTTTATATAAGTGCCTATATATATTTATAAAACAGCATATCGTTTTCAATTCAGGATGAATCGCTTTGAAATTGTTCCTTATTTAAGATACAATAAAGCAGTCGACGCGGGAATTTTGTTTTATAAGATAAAAGCAACGTCAACTAATATGCTGTATGAAATATTAAGAAAGCGAATAGAGCGTCATCGTCATACTGATTAAAAAAGTAAGAAAAAATGCTAACATTTTCTCTGGATGATTGAATTTCTCTCTTCGTAAGTTTTATGTGAAAAACGAGCGATATATTTGTATAAGATATCCTTTATTGCTGTTTTAATCCATAGAGCGGCTCTTTGTTGGGTTGATATTTCCTGTATCACAAACCCTACAAACTATCAAGATCCTATTTTTAAAGATGAAAAGACGTATTTCTTTCAACAGTTTCCACATTTTTTTTACTTCCTCAAATTCTATGAGATCGCGACTGTGATTTATGATATTGCAACTGCATAATTGATGCTCCTCGGGCATGCGCACTTGAGAAAAAGTCCTGAGAATTCCAGAAGTCAAAAGTCGCCAGTCGCCGCGCGCCGTGGTTCATCCGGCGAGTGGCGCGCGGCGAGTTTTTCCAGGTTAAGAGATAGAGCGAAACTCGCCGTGTTTTACGGCGGGTGGCGACTGGCGAGTTTTTGCAGGTTAAGAGATAGCAGAAAGTCGCCAGTCGCCGCGCGCCGGAGAGGTCCACGGCGCGTGGCGAGTGGCGAGTTTCACTACAGTCAAAAGTCGCCAGTCGCCGTGCGCCGTGGTTCATCCGGCGAGTGGCGCGCGGCGAGTTTTTCCAGGTTAAAAGATAGAGCGAAACTCGCCGTGTTTTACGGCGGGTGGCGACTGGCGAGTTTTTGCAGGTTAAGAGATAGCAAAAACTCGCCAGTCGCCGCGCGCCGGAGAGGTTCACGGCGCGTGGCGAGTGGCGAGTTTCTAAAAGTCGCCACGCGACGCAAACTTGGCCCAAATAGAACACCATACATTGTTAATTAGTCTTATGTGGCAGTAAATATTCAATATAACAACAATAATGTATATATTTTATGAAAGCGTATGTCCTGAGAAATTCACTTACTTAATTTGCATAACTGTTGCTACTATCGTGTAGAAAATATTCAACATTTACAAAAAGAAAACGATAGCCTCCATTTTTCATTGAAATTTCATAAAAACCGTGTAACATAAATCAAATTTGATGCCACACCTCGATCAAAAACAACTAGAACTAGAAAATGGCGTCTCAGCTTTTAAAATTTCTGCCTAGTTCTATTTTTATCGCATTTTAACTGAAATGAATCGACAAAATTTGATTATCGTATAACTTTATACTTTAAAAGTTGAATAATTCAAAAACTAAGCCGAAAACAAAACAAAACTGAGACGCTGTTTACTAGTTCTAGTTGTCTTTGATCAAGGTAAACCATCAAATTTAAAATATATTGAACAGTTTTCACGAAATTTCAATGGAAAAATGGAGGTATTGTTTTCATTTCATTTTTTTATTTTATTTTAAATTTATTCTACACGGTAGTAGCAACGGTTATGCAAATTAGATAAATGAATTCCTCAGTACATACGCTTTCATAAAATATATACATTGTTATTGTTATGTTGAATATTTACTGCTACAGAAGACAAATCATCAAGGGGTGTACAAATCTGCCTCAGGGGGGCTACGCACCCTTTAGCCAGTAGGACTGTCAATTAGGCTTAAGGATACAGAGCGCTCCTGCAGACACCTTTGCACGCTCTCTAGAATTTGTCTTTTTACCGCTAAAAGTATGCTGATTAGCTGTGGTAATGCATATATTTGTTGAAAGCGCATTTCTGATGGACTCCAAATATATAAACTTGTTCACTATGAATCTGTAGGTTGCGAAGATATTCAAATTTGAACAAAATAATTTAAAAAATGAGCCTTCTTTTTCAAACGGCTATTTTAAAGAAAGTATTCAACTTTTCGTAACTTACATCATCATTGCCTGTAGAAGACAAATCCAACAGGAAATCCGTGTCTCAGTTCTATCAATTTTGGTGTAATTATTTTCTATTGACATTTAATTCAACTTAAAAGTTCAAAAAAGTGAGTTGCTCGATTTTGTGAAGAAATATTCCATTAAATGTCAATAGAATGAGAACTAGACTAAAATTGATAACACTGAGACACGGATATCCTGTTAGAGTTGTCTTCTACAGGAAATGATGGAAGTAAGTTACGATAAGTTGAATACTTTTTTGAAAATAGCGTTTAAAAATTTAAAATTAAATTTATTTAAAATCCAAATATCTTCAGAACATACAGGGGACCGTTGCACGAACTGTGCGTAAGCCTAAGTCCGTGCGTAAGTCATACTTAGCGTGAGCGTAGCTACGCAGACCCGTGTCACAAAGCCTTTAAATTTACACAAAGCTGTAAGTTATTGCGTAACTTTAAGTCTGCCCGGGAGTATGCTTAGCGTGAGCGTAACTTCGCTTGCATGTAACCATGCCTGTAGTAGATTAATCTAATGACGTAGTTGTCAAATTTTATGTATCTTATAAAATGTACAATACTTTTGGAGACAGAAAATGGTCGTTCTTTTACTTTTTCTCTCCCTAGCTTACGATCTCTCAAAGACAATGCGCAGTATTTCGCACCTCCTTTCACAAAAGAACGAATACAAGAGTTACGATCCTTAGCCTCAAACGCAGATTGCTCTGTCGTGTTATTATCGAGGTTAAACATTTACAAAGTCCATTGTCGGCTATGATTATAGCACACTGGTCGAAACTTTGTATCCAATATTAATTAAACATAAATTCCAAGTGATATTTATTGCAGAGGAGAAAATCTGGAACTTACGCATTGCGTAAATGGATATGTAATAACGTCTGCCTTGCGTCAGGCTCCTGAAACGCGTGTAGAGTCGGGCGTAGTGTGAGCGCAACGCAGGTGTAAAGTCCTTACGTCGATCGTAACTTACGCAAATTTCGTGCAACGATCCCCATGTATACAGTGAACAAACTTATGTATTTGGAATGCTAAAGAAATATGCACATTACCATAGTTGCATGTGTGCATGGCATACTTTCAGTTGTATAAAGACAAGTTCTACAGGGTGTGTACAAGTGTGTGCAGGAGGGCTCTGTATCCTTAACCCATTCGAGTATTAGAATCCAAAAGACAGCGTCAAATTGATCTACAAGTGTCAAACAATAGTACTGGACCAAGTGAAAATATTAATCAAGACATTCTCGACATTCAAGTTTCATTGATTTTCCTCCATTTCTCAGGTGACTTTGACTTTATGTTAAGCAAATATCACTCCAGTTGTATTGCTTGCCACACGTAGATCAATTTCACACTGAGCATACCACAAAAAATTAATTTACCATAGCTCTACTATCGTATGTCAGGTTCACCATCTATAGCATATCACAGTCAAAATGTACTATATTTGATTACCATATATACTACGCTTTACTACAATCTACTATAGTTCACTGCAATTCTTCTAATGTGAGTGAGTGGGTAGGGTTGAACATCGTTTTCAACATTTTTCAGTCATATCACGACGGTGCCTACATGTGCCAGTTCCTGTTATCCTGGACACTGATACAGCACCCGGTCGCCCATCCAAGTTTTGACAAGTTCAACGTTGCTTAACTTCGGTGATCTGAAGAGAACCGGGGTGCCCAACGTGATACGCCGTACTTGCAGTTCGACTAGTAAACTCAGAAAACTATATTATACTATAGTACTTTCATCTTCACGACATTCCTCATGCCTTAGGGGTCCTTCTGTGATACCAATTTTTGGCATACCGTCTATCTGCACATGCGCAGTAGAAAAAGGGTATTTGAATTGACGTTTTGGGGTCTAGATGGACCAATATTGGTCCGATTGGGGCGTGTGGGGTGTCATAGTGAAGTATTCGCGGGGGAGCGTCCGTTTTCAATATTCTGTGCATGCACAGACAGGAAATTGTGGAAAAGGGGGCATTTGAATGGATGTTTTGGGGTCGAAATGGACCAATTTTGGTCCGATTGGGCCGTGTGAGGTTTTATTTTTAAGCTCTCTTGGGGTAGCGTCGGTTTGGACTGGTGTGTAGGCCGGTTTTATCATTCTGCGCAAGCACAGTCTGGACGTAGTATCGAAAGTGGGCATTTCGGAGGTTCTTGGGGTGTGTTTGAGTGACCGAGGGATCATTCTTGGTCCTAATTGCCCGTGCAGGGTGTCAAATTGAAGGCCTTGGTGTGTAGACCCCGAGTAGATGAATGTCCCCGTCATGTGACGTGATTGGGGTCGTCATCAGTAGAAGTAGTAGCCAAAGTGGGCAGTTTGGGCGTGAGCAATGACATGTTTGGGAAATTTAGGGATCATCTTTGATCCGAATGTAGATCACGACTTGAGGGATATCCATGTCATCTGTGACGTAATAGATGACGTCATCAGTAAGAGTAGTAGCGTGAGCGGGCATTTTGGGGATGTGAAGGGACGTTTTGGGGATAAGGATGGACCATCCGTGGTTCGAATGGGGTTGCGTGAGATGTCAGTTTGAAGCTTTCGTGGGGTAGATTCAGTCTGGGGTGTTTTTATTGGAAGTCACGTATATCTGCGCATGCGCAGTTGGGATGTAATATAGAGAGATAGTATTTGAATGGAAGTTTTTCGGGTAGAGATGGACCAATATTGGTCCGCATGGGTCATGTGGGGTCTTATTTTGAAGCTCTCTTCGGGAAGCGTCAGATTGGACTGCTGTGTTGTCTGTTTTCACCATTCTGTGCATGTGCCATCTGGCAGTAGTATAGAAAGTGGGGATTTCCACCATGTAGGCTCTTGTGGTGTAGAATACAACTTGAAGGATGTCCACGTCATCCGTTACGTCGCTCGGGTGTGCCATTGAGACATACCTACACTCCTATACACTAACCCATCGGGGATGACTTATAGACCCTGGAGGGTATCCAGAACTCATGAACTCAGTCATACTGGTGATGTGCGTACCTCCCCTCTTGGGTACAAAGTGTGTGTTTGCGTGTTATCCACCAGGCTTGCTCGCTCAATCACTCACTCGCTCGCTCGCTAACTCACTCATTGACTCACTCACCAGCGTTAGGGCGTCACAGCGTTAAGATGGGCATTGGGAACGCCTCACGGGCGTTAGGCATGCCTCACACACACCAACACACACACACACACGCACACACACCAACACACACCTTGTACCCAGGATGGCCTACCCACATCACCAGTATGCCTAAGTGGACATCCCTCACCGCAAGAGCTCCCCACCCTACATGATATATTTGGGCCATGGATGGTCCAGCTCGACCGCAAACGTCCATCTCAAATCCCCGATTTCTATACAACTGACATATTGGACATGCGCAGAATGATGAAAATAGACTACACAGTCCGACGCTACTCCAAGAGAGCATCAAAATAACATCCATCGTGACCCATGCGGACCAATATTGTCCCATCTCTACCCCAAAGCGTCCATTCAAATGCCATCTTTCTATACTACATCCCAACTGCGCATGCGCAGGTTAACGTGACCCAGATTGACTCTACCCCACGAAAACTTCAACCTGACACCTCACACGACCCATTCGGACCAAGAATGGGCCATCTCTAACCCGACAAGTGCCTTCACATCCCGACAATGCCCGCTTCCGCTACTAATCATACTGATGACGTCACAGATAAAATGGACATCCCTCAAGTCGGGGTCTACACCATGAGATCTTCAATATCATACCCCACATGGTCCATTTGGACCAAAGGTGGCCCTAGATTGCCAAAACATGTCATTGCTCATGCCCAAAAGGCCCACTTTGGCTACTCCTTCTACTGATGTTGTCACAGATGACGGGGACATTCATCGTGTCATAGTCTACACATCGTTAGCTTCAATTTGACATTCTGCACGGCCTATTAGGAACAATAATGGTCCCTCAATTACTCAAACACATCCCCACGAACCTCAAAAATGCCAACTTTCTATGCTACGGCCAGACTGCGCACGCGCAGAACGTGAAACCGGCCTATACACCAGTCCAATCCGAAGCTACACCAAGAGAGCTTCGAAATAAGACATCACAGGGCCCAATCGGAACAATATTGGCCCATAATTTCGAACTCAAAACATCCATTCAAATGCCCTTTTCCAAAATTCCGTCTGCGCATGCGCAGAATGTTGAAAACGTACTACACACTAGTGCAGTCGGACACTCTCCCAAGAATTCTTCACAATGACACCTAACACGACCCCATCGGACCACTATTGGTCCATCTAGACCCCAAAACGTCAATTCAAATACCCTTTCTCTACTGCGCATATAGATGGTATTCCCAGTCCACACCCATCCAGTTGGACGAATGCTTCACTCGGCACCTCACAGGACCGAATCGGACCCCTATGGGTCCCTAAACGTCCACCCCGATCTGCCCGTGTATTGTGCATGCTTCATCAGAACATTTCAACAAAAGTCAACCCATGGTCTCGAGACCCCTCCCGTCGTATTCTACTAGAGATAGGAAAAATAAGATATCACACTTCATACCGTAAAGAACAAGGAATATATTATACAATTATTGCATGTTATAGAGTGGGCTACGTTTCGTAACTTGTGTCTAATTCCGCTTAACCCGGGGCTAGGGGCCGTATGAACCCATGTACTTCAAGATCCTCATGGTACTCATATGAACAGTCACAATCAAAGCGTGACTGAGATACATCATTTTTTAGATGACGACTCTATAACAAATATTATGGATTAAGAATACTGATCAGCGATACGGATTTGATATTTTTGGAACATCATGATGTCTTGCCGGCATCATTGAAAACTGTTGTCCGCTTGTCTCTTGCAGGAAACAAGCCTATGTTTATGTATACTATGATTGTCTTTTTAAATTTGGTGCTAATACTGTTATATGGAAAATGGAATAGGTCTTCGGATTATGGACGCGGATATTCTCTAATGGACGACGGCTGGATTATCAATGACGGACTAGACGATTTGTCAGCTCGAGACACGTGATGTACATTAGGCTAAATAGTCGTTTATCTGGTCTCAAAGAATCAAACTGTTCGTCTAATATCTTCTTTGGTGAAAACAGTTTACATCGATCAGTGTTATTCTCAGAAACGGAAAGCAATTGTTAGATTTGAAAACCTCCATCAGAAATGGCGTTCCTTTGATTTCACAAAGAATCCGTTTGTATATAGATTGTAAATCTAGGCTCAGCAAATTAACTACTCCTTTGTAAATAGTCGAGATCGCCATAACAAATCTAGGGTAATTGGGCATGCGCATCAGGCGAGGTCACGAAAGGTCAATTGTACCAACGGCCGCATTCTGGCCAGGTTAAAAGTGGGTCATATCTCGGGAAAAGTACTTTTTCTGTGATTTTTTTCCGGGTAAATAAATATCTGGAGCCGTTCTTTAGCTCATCTGGTGATAGTTCATGAGATTTTATTAGCGATTTTTTTCGCACAGTTGCACAAAATATCAACTGTTTTCCAACACTCGGCCTATCTCTCCAACTTTAAAAACTTCGGATTCGGGACAAACAGGAAGTTCACCAAAAGAAAAAATGAAATGGCGATAGGGTCTATTCATGAATCAATCTAATTCAGGAGACATATTTAATAGTATTATGCATTACATGTACCGTCCACTTGAGTACGAAACTGACGTTACTGTTTTTTATAACAACCGATCAGATCGTTACATTCATCTTTTACATAAATTTAGTCAATGAGACTGCCAATTGAGTTTAAAGCAGTTAATTATATAAGAACCCCAAATGCAGCGTCAAATCAATCTACAGGTGTCAAACCGGAGTGATAAAGTATAATATACAGACAAGCTCGCCTGAGAAACACACTGAAATGAAAACTTAATATTGAAAATGATTTGGTTAATATTTTCACCTACACGTGGAAACTAGTGGTCCAGTACTTTATTGTTTGACACTTGCAGATCTATTTGACGCCGCACAGTTTCCCCTATAATCAAAATCTACCTCTGGCATACAGGTATTCTTCTAATTTGTCAAACAAATAGTTTTCTGCCACTTGTCATGAATTGAAATGCCTCAACATAACAAAGCAAAACAATCGGCGTGAGATCGCTGGCTCTCGTTTCACAGTTTTGTTCTTTTGTCCTTAATTAGTCAACGCCAACAATAGACCATTCATTTGCGCTTGGGCCTTGTGCATGCATATGGCACAAGTCAGAAGTTTACCTGTGTTTGTGACATGCAGCAATGCATGTTTTGTAACATGTGTAATTTGCCTGTGAAACTCAAATCGAACAAATTTTGAAGAGACGACGAGAGGTGCATGGAACTGTTATAAGCAGGCTATATGGTAAGGAAAAATTATTTGCAATAGAAACGTATATACAAAGATATTCCAGTTGTGGCATTTTTTATTGAGGGGCGGGGGGAATTATCTTCGAATTATAATGGAGAAATACTAACTTGGTACCGAACAGCAGAGAGAAGTTTGTAATTCCTTCTACAAGGCGCCCCAATAATGGAACGTTTTCGGGCAATAAGCTGCCACTGTGATCACTGTGCTTGGGTTACCCCGTAAATGAGGGACAATTTTCCATCAAAACTGCATATTTTAAAAATATATAGTGAAAACATGGTATTATTGGTACCGGAGTACGGTATAGTTGCCACTGAATTGGAGGTTTGAATAAACTTTTCTTTAGAAGCCAAATTTTGTGGTCCAATACCAAACATTGGCAAATCTTTCCAAATGGAGTCGGGAATGGGAGACAAATGTTTATCTCACAACTAGCTATAGATATATGCAAATTACTCGTTCCGTCACTGACGTCACCCACCGGTATGTATCTGTCGTGTCTATACACGAATTGCGTGCATATTTCATAGGAGTGCAAGCATATTATCGTAGGGTACAACCACGAGAGCTTGGGCCTGAATATTTGAATAAATAATATAAATAATTGAGGGCAATAAGTGTTTATAGTACAAAGTGAATATAATAAGCAACAACAACATATTAAAATGAGAATCTGTCACGAGAATTGGTTTTTGTATCGAAATAGGTTTTTCCATGACCCCTCTTTCGTGGGTAAAATGTAAAAGTCCAAAGCCTCATGAATATGAAAACAATTAATATTTTATCACATAAATAGGATGATGCACATATCCTAAATCAGATTGAAATTAGTGACCAATCTTTTCTTGGATTGAAAATATTCAATCTAATAGATATTCCACAGGCCAGGCAACAGTGCTAAAGGCAAACAATTGTCGTCGCTATATTGCCGATAAACCCATTCCTAGATATATATATGTTATTTCGATTTCGGAATAGATATGCTTCAAGAGAGGATTGAAATTGTTTGAAATACACGGCCGAAATATACGATTTAGCTATCAACTTGCTGCATGAATAATTAATAGAAATAAAAATTGTCTTCGTTTGTATGACATGTGATCCAACTGGCTGAACCCTATAGGGGTACTGGTTTTGACCCTCGCATTAGTATACCTTGTTCATTTCATCTATTCAGTTTTCCAGGCGTTCGCGCGGCTTCGATGTGAACATTCCGTGGTATTGTTCTTTTATTTTGTTGATTTGATCCAAGCGCATCCTTTGTGTTTATTAGGTTATGTACGCACATAGTATTAGTTCATGTTGCACAACGTTAAGTTTACTGCCTAAGCAAAGCGTCGTAAAAAGGAGTGAAAGCAATTCTTCAGAGGATTCGCAACACAATACACCCTGCTATCCGAGTTAAAGGCTTTGTCCAGACAACCACATTGGTCGGTTTGTAAATGGCAAAGCCCGATTTTCACCTTCTCATATGAAGATAAAAAAGTAAGAAATATTTGAACGAAAACTATTGCACATACCAGAGAATTAACATTGATGGACAATTTCCAATAACAACAGAAATTTATACTAAGTACCTGAAATATCTTCTCCCCCAAAAAGACATCCCCCCTCCCCGAAATTTTGAGTCACTTCTCCCCCAGTTTTGCCATCCCCTCCCCACCGCTAAAGGAATAATATATGATATTCTGTGGTACACATATGCATACTCGGCATTACTTCTCGAATAATAATATGCACCTTCAATTTATTGTTTTTCAAATAATTTGTTATCTGAGATATAAAAAATACATGTTATATTGTGAGGCAGTCTATTTTCAAAGGTAAAGCTGTAGGTCCTATCTATTAATGTCCAGTGATTAATCCCAACAACGGTCCCATACTGTTCTTTTGTCTATAAGATGTTCTCCTGTAGAGAGAAGAAATATTGCTTTATTTACTTGTCTTTGTACGACAATTGATCAATGATCATAGACATGCTTCCACATGCCCACGTTCAGCTGATGGTCACTGATTTCGAGAAGGCCATATGGAACGGAATCCATGGATGTGTATTCCACTTGGCACAAGCGATATGGTGTAAAATACAAGATGTTGGTCTCCAGGTATAAACCGTTCATATAGCCTTTTAATTCAGGGGGTGATATATGTTCAGCTACCTTTTTATATATTGCGAGGGAGGGGAGGGGGATGTCGTCGTCGGTGTCGATGTCGGTGTCCCCGGCCTGGAAATGATAAGGTTTTTGGTTTAGCAAATTCAAAAAAAACAGAAAAAAATAGAAAAGAATATTAAAAAATGGGGGGAGGGAGGGGTGAGTATTCCACCTGGGGGTATACTACCCCTGGGGATTCCATGGGTGCTCCAATGTTAAAATCCCTATGAGTTTTGCGTTTAGCTGAAGTGCACATGTACATCTGTACTTAGAAAGTTTGCTGCAGTTAGCTGTCATTGAATGATTATGAAACTTGGTACACATGTTTCTTATGATTAGAAGATGCGCCTGTGCTATTTATTAGATGAAATATTAATATGTGTCCAAATTATGAGGTTTTGGACTTAGTAATTTGCCAATGATAATCCTACACAGGATTAATCTATCTGGCTGTAATCCCACATTCCAGACATTATTGTCTGCACCAGATCATCTATTCCAGACTGCATTGTCTGTACCGGGTCATCTAAGTCAGACTTTATTGTCTGTACCTCATAATCTGTCAGAAGTTTTTGTCTGCACCAGATCACCATGTCAGACATTGTCTATACCAGCTGTGCATGTCTTCTTTGTGACATGAAATATTAAGTATGGCTAAATTAAAGTTTAGACTTTATACCTTTCCAATGCTAATGTTTTTGTTAGGCAAAAATTTACATGTACACTTCTACATACATGTAGAATGTTTGCTGTACATGTATGCTTTCAATACTGCTGCAGCTTCAGCGGACGACCCCACAAGGCGAGATGTGGTTCTCAAAACGCTTGTTTCATATAATCACAGGTGATCTGATTACTAAATAGGCAATATAGTTGCTTGCCAATATCATAAAACAAAATGTTCCCCAAACCTTGCTGAATGTGAATATGACATCACTTTAAACAAACAGTGTAAATAGGAGAATAAAATTACAGAAACAATGAACTCAGCCACTGCCAGCAGGAGTCGATAAAGAATAAACACACTCTTGAAAGATATCATATGGTCTTAAGAATTGCGTGAAATCCCTGCTACAAGAAAGACTATGTCAGAAAAGAAATATTCATTGGAAAGTATTTTTAAAAGATATTTTATCATTTACCTTGTCGACATAATTGTCAAATGCAATGATAATTCATGTCAGCCAATACGAAGGACAGTCCAAACCCGTGTGGAGTTATCCAAGGCAGGTGTGTGTCACACCCCTGTCACCAACCTGTGTTAGTTTAAAAAACTAATACATTCAAACTAGTTTGTGCAGTCTGTGAGGGAAATGACCCGGATTCTGTCTACTGAATACCCAGCTGCCTATTTTTGTCCATTCATTCAAAGCCTGTTCTGAACGTGCCTGGTTCTAAAAGAAGATGCCTAATTAATTGCCATTTGACACATATCTGTGATTTGATCCACATGTCAGGTAGGCTCTGTTTACACAAAATTGATAGACTAGACAATTACTGATAAAGTCCAAAAAATATTTTAAAATACTTCCCAAACAATTTTCATATCTAACATAGTCTTTGTTGTAGCACAGAATGTTCTTCATTATTTTGGGATTACACTATCTCAGAATAGCACAGATTCTAATGCTGAAAAATTGGTCGAGCCCTGTGTGGGATTCGAACCAGCGATCTCAGAGTCCGGCACCTAATCGCCAGAACTGTGTGTCGGCTATAAACCACTCGGCCAGCGGGAGCGGTGTCAGTACGATCTCCAGAGGGGTACTGCATACGTTCGCTTTCAAGACAACCGGTCTGCTACCTCCTATTTTTGTGGTAGGCCCGTCTGCTACCTCCTATTTTTGTGGTAGGCCCGTTGGCCGAGTGGTTTAGATCGCCGACATACAGTGCTGGGGATTTGGTGCCTGACTCTAGGGTCGCAGGTTCGAATCCCGCACGGGACTCGACCAAGTTTTCAGCACTAGAATCTGTGCTATTCTATAATTGTGTAAAACTATCATTTTGAAAATGACAAAAATATATGTTCAGAATTTTTTTAACTGATTTTCAATATTGTGTGTTTAATATTTATGTACTTTTGTTGGTAGTCTTAAGAACAATTATTTTGTGGAGTTTTATTTCTGTATATACATATCAGCATGTCAAACTTTTTATGGTGATATTCTCTATGGGATGTATGACTTTATTCAATTAGATTTCACCCAATAAGAGACAATTTCCTGTTACACGACTTTCAAAACTTTGTCCTTTAATTTCAAGTTATTTGCCTAATAATATTGCAGCAATATAAGTTATTTAAAATTATTCAACAGTAAAACAAGTTAATTATAAGTTAATAAATAACAAGTAATTGTAAGATATCAAATTACAAATTAATAACTAGTATTGCAGCCCTGCAAGTTATTTACAGTCTTTCAAAGGAACGCGAAATGAGTTTGGAATTATTTTTGTGACAAATAGGCCCTACTGATTTGAGACATATTTTTATAGCGGAACTTGGATGAAGCGCTTCACTTTCTGAACAGTCGGCATAACTGAATACGGTACGGATTCTTGTGGAAGAACGTTCAAGCGGCCCCTGTGCACGGGTTGTGAAACCTAGCATCATAGATCCTATTTGTTCACTGATATATCGCACGCTTTCATTCGTGAATGGAGTGACATATATGGTCAAGCATTCATGGTTCAAATTAACGAACGTTTGAGCAGTAAATAGATGCAGGAACTGCAGTTATTGGCAATTCGGATATTGAGAAGGACCCCATTGTGAAGTCTTTTCGTGTTGTTTTTCGAAAGACTCTTTCAGTGTTCAGATCAGCATTTGGGTCACAATAAATTGAAGCTGAAAGGCCATAACCAGATACGCTAGCCCCCGCGATTATAACTTTTGGTTTTATAGTGCGAGCTGCATGTCCTTCGATCTTCTTGATGTTGTTGTGATCTCCTGTGCTCCTGATTTAACACCATATCTTTACAGGAATGTTTCAGAAGTTAATTCAAAACGGTCTCCCAAATTCGGTCATAATGCACCAAAGGGGTCGTTGGGTTTTCATCGCTTTTAGCGATAGATCTTAGAATAGTTTAGGGGAATAGGAAACAGGTATAGCCGACACTTAGATTGGTGAGGGGATGATAATTAGCTTAGCTTAGAATTTTTTTTGACGGCAGTCGAATTCAAAACCTATATATGAAAGGGCCTAGCTAAGTTTAGGTTAAGATTTTTCACTTTAGTTATAAGATGAAAACCCAACAATGCTCCAGCATTGGTGTTAACAAAACAATAAACACACCAAGTGATCTACTTGAATAGTTGTGAACGACGACATCGATATAGAGGTTGGTCAAACATGTATTGCAAATTTCGAGATTGCAACAACAAGAAAATGACCAGACCGGCCGGACAGCGAAAAACATTGCTGTCATTTCACGAGAAGCCGCGGACATTGAGTCAAGACTCAATCCTAGAAGTCAAGACTCAATCCTAGATACAATGCTCGACCCTGTGGAAAATATGTAGCATCACAAATCCACAGCACAGCAAAATCCGATCGTATCTTACAAAAACCCGGGCTAGGTATCTTATTTATCCTATCCAGCCGAAAGCAGTTATGTCGACTGTTCAGACGGCGAAGTGCTTCAATCGAACTCCGTTATACAATGGGTTTTAGAAGAGATTATGAAGAAACTCGCCAAATGAAACTGACCAGTTGTCAATACGATGTATTCTAGTAAGAAGTTTAATAATATTTACTTTCTTTATTTTTACATGTTGGTTCTGTTTCATTCGGGGATATGAATTGCCAACTTGTCAGGCTGTCACCAACGACAATATCTGTCAACTCAGCTTTGGCATCCGCACACGGACGGATACAGAAGATGACATGCATGAGCCGAACGACTAGTGACCAACAACTCAACAATAACGATGCCCATCAGCTAACCAGTGACCGTCTAACTTGGAAGGACCAGATGCGGGAGATGAATTGTGCGAGATGAACAACCCTGGAGTAATTCTGTTTAATGCGGGAAGATGAATTGCCAATTTATGGGGCTGTCCCCAACAACAATATCTATCAACTCACGTTTGGCATCCGCACACGGACGGATACAGATGACATGAATGAGCCGATCGACTAGTGACCACCAACTCAACAATAACGCTGCCCATAGCTAACCACTGACAGTCTAACTTGGAAGGCCTAGATGCGGGAGATAAATTGTGTGAGATGAACAACCATGCAGTAACCTTAACAAATGGCATTCTTTATTAACTGATAAATGATTGTCAAATTCGGAAGCTTATCGGTTTTAAAATTCCGCTATAAAATGAAGAATTTGTCTTAAGTTAAGAACGTTTTGGATCTCTTTTAAAGTGAAACTTAACAGTGACTTGTTAACAGGATGTATTTTTGTAATACGTTTTTTAATAATTAACTTTTTTAAAAATATTTTGTTACTCTCATTCAGAAGATGAATTGCCAACTCGGAAAGCTGTCACCAACGACGATATCTATCAACTCAACTTTATCATTCGCACTCTGACGGATACAGAAGATGACACACGTGAGCCGATCGACTAGTGACCAACAACAACAAGTGGTTTCCCATGGATGATCGGCAGGGAACCAGCTTTGTACATTCATATATGTGTATAGAAGATGGAGGAAAGAAGTCAACTTCCGGGGATCATTGATTGGCAGTTAATCAGCCATGAAAGGAATGGTCAGTGTTATATATGCTTTAATTGTTTCTGAAATATTTGACTTTGTGAATACACAAGTTAGTGACAACACTTCTGTACACCCCCCCCCCCCAAACACCCCCACCCTCCCATCCCACACACACTTCAACCAATCCCCAGGAGCTGGTTATGATTTTCTGTGGATATATTTCTGTCTTTAGCAGTTTGTATTCTTTTTGTCTGCATTGGCATTGACAGACATTGTAACGGACTCCTTTTATTCTGTTTCAGTAAAACTTTGACGACAAGAGGGACAAATACACCGACCATTGTGATAACTGGCTGTACAGACTGTGACAGACCATTATTTGTTCGCTGATATTACAGACAAATATGAACACTGGATCTCAATGGCTTTCAAATGAAATGACAACCCAAGTGTGAGATGAGAGTGTTTCTCTGCAAAAGTCTTTGGAATCATTTGGACAGAGCATACCAAGTGATAAGACGATATTGTCAACATGTCCTGCCAGCACATGGACATCTTGGCCGAGAAACGAGCATACAGGCCAGACAATAGATTTGTCCGCTTAGAACACGTTACTATTCGATATTTACTTGAGTTTTGGGGATATTAATGCCACGCGAAATGAGTTTGGAATTATTTTTGTGACAAATAGGCCCTACTGATTTGAGACATATTTTTATAGCGGAACTTGGATGAAGCGCTTCATTTTCTGAACAGTCGGCATAACTGAATACGGTACGGATTCTTGTGGAAGAACGTTCAAGCGGCCCCTGTGCACGGGTTGTGAAACCTAGCATCATAGATCCTATTTGTTCACTGATATATCGCACGCTTTCATTCGTGAATGGAGTGACATATATGGTCAAGCATTCATGGTTCAAATTAACGAACGTTTGAGCAGTAAATAGATGCAGGAACTGCAGTTATTGGCAATTCGGATAATGAGAAGGACCCCATTGTGAAGTCTTTTCGTGTTGTTTTTCGAAAGACTCTTTCAGTGTTCAGATCAGCATTTAGGTCACAATAAATTGAAGCTGAAAGGCCATAACCAGATACGCTAGCCCACGCGATTATAACTTTTGGTTTTATAGTGCGAGCTGCATGTCCTTCGATCTTCTTGATGTTGTTGTGATCTCCTGCGCTCCTGATTTAACACCATATCTTTACAGGAATGTTTCAGAAGATAATTCAAAACGGTCTCCCAAATTCGGTCATAATGCACCAAAGGGGTCGTTGGGTTTTCATCGCTTTTAGCGATAGATCTTAGAATAGTTTAGGGGAATAGGAAACAGGTATAGCCGACACTTAGATTGGTGAGGGGATGATAATTAGCTTAGCTTAGAATTTTTTTGACGGCAGTCGAATTCAAAACCTATATATGAAAGGGCCTAGCTAAGTTTAGGTTAAGATTTTTCACTTTAGTTATAAGATGAAAACCCAACAATGATCCAGCATTGGTGTTAACAAAACAATAAACACACCAAGTGATCTACTTGAATAGTTGTGAACGACGACACCGATATAGAGGTTGGTCAAACATGTATTGCAAATTTCGAGATTGCAACAACAAGAAAATGACCAGACCGGCCGGACAGCGAAAAACATTGCTGTCATTTCACGAGAAGCCGCGGACATTGAGTCAAGACTCAATCCTAGAAGTCAAGACTCAATCCTAGATACAATGCTCGACCCTGTGGAAAATATGTAGCATCACAAATCCACAGCACAGCAAAATCCGATCGTATCTTACAAAAACCCGGGCTAGGTATCTTATTTATCCTATCCAGCCGAAAGCAGTTATGTCGACTGTTCAGACGGCGAAGTGCTTCAATCGAACTCCGTTATACAATGGGTTTTAGAAGAGATTATGAAGAAACTCGCCAAATGAAACTTACCAGTTGTCAATACGATGTATTCTAGTAAGAAGTTTAATAATATTTACTTTCTTTATTTTTACATGTTGGTTCTGTTTCATTCGGGGATATGAATTGCCAACTTGTCAGGCTGTCACCAACGACAATATCTGTCAACTCAGCTTTGGCATCCGCACACGGACGGATACAGAAGATGACATGCATGAGCCGAACGACTAGTGACCAACAACTCAACAATAACGATGCCCATCAGCTAACCAGTGACCGTCTAACTTGGAAGGACCAGATGCGGGAGATGAATTGTGCGAGATGAACAACCCTGGAGTAATTCTGTTTAATGCGGGAAGATGAATTGCCAATTTATGGGGCTGTGCCCAACAACAATATCTATCAACTCACGTTTGGCATCCGCACACGGACGGATACAGATGACATGAATGAGCCGATCGACTAGTGACCACCAACTCAACAATAACGCTGCCCATAGCTAACCACTGACAGTCTAACTTGGAAGGCCTAGATGCGGGAGATAAATTGTGAGAGATGAACAACCATGCAGTAACCTTAACAAATGGCATTCTTTATTAACTGATAAATGATTGTCAAATTCGGAAGCTTATCGGTTTTAAAATTCCGCTATAAAATGAAGAATTTGTCTTAAGTTAAGAACGTTTTGGATCTCTTTTAAAGTGAAACTTAGCAGTGACTTGTTAACAGGATGTATTTTTGTAATAAGTTTTTTAATAATTAACTTTTTTAAAAATATTTTGTTACTCTCATTCAGAAGATGAATTGCCAACTTGGAAAGCTGTCACCAACGACGATATCTATCAACTCAACTTTATCATTCGCAC
>JAVTVY010006769.1:0-38461 GCA_036873755.1 Hanleya hanleyi
GTTTCCTCTCGGTGATCTTTTAAGACAAGTTTAACTGTAGGTACCGGTATATTTGTGGATGTATCGTATAATGTTCGTATCAAGTATGCATTATTGTGGAACAAATTTTATATATGTTGAGGTCGGCAACAATCAAGGAAAGGAGAAGGATGTAAGTTATAAGCGGATTAGTGAATACGTTTTTATATGAAAACAACTATTTGTGATATTCTGATGTGGATGAGGACAATCCTTTCAAACCTACTCATGCCGAAGCGTCAGCCACAAATGAACAGAACATTTTAGATGAACTATTTGTATTTATCACTAACCCCAAACGAGAAGTTGTTGTAAGAATGTTTTCACTGATCATCGGTTTCGGCTTCGGAGAGTTTATTTCCCAGAGGGATATCATTATGCAGCGCTTCTATTATTTATAATTACTACTGTGTATTGTTTTATATGATGCTATGATACATCATTAGAGCCTACTATAAGTGTTCAATGTGTCATTTCTCACTCATGCTAATCTTGATGAACATATCCATTTCACTGTTAGTTTCATTCGTTAGTATGAGAAAGGTGAAAGCGTCTGCAAGGAAACGTCGGTCCTCTGCAATAAAAGAGAAGTTGATATCCATAAAATGACGTGTTGAGTTCAGTTATGATTAAATGGGTGCCAGAGACCGTGTGGTTACGTCATAGTTTCCATAGAAACAGCTACAATAAAAGCGCAGATGAGATAACAAGGTTACGTCTTGGGATCCTCCGTATTCCAGTCTGAATATAAAGTACTGAGGGAAGATCTCCTATAGAGTCACATGTTTGCCTTTTAGTCGTCGATCGAGCCGTAGACCAAGGACCAATAACAGCTGAGATGAGTTTGAAAGAGTTCATTACATCAGACCCCCAACAGGTTTCTTAAATTTGACGTCGTCTGGTAACAACAGCTGACAAGGATGGAAATTTCTCCTCATCAGACGTTCCATCGTGCGCGGTTTTGTTTTTGCAAATATTGGCAGTAATCCAGATGTGCATAAAATGAATCGTAACTGTAATTTATGTCCCTGTAAATTGGATGCCGGGATCAGATATTTCTATCAAGTTATTTGATGCCTCATTATCTCATTGAATTACCTTCTATGCTTTTCTCGATATGAGTGACATGAGTCACTGCCATGAGTGTCTTTTATATCCGACAGAAGCAACGCGGGCTTATTAAAAACAGCCGTAATGATTATTTTCTGTACTCGCTTTCCAAGCTGGAGCATCAAATATGTCCAATTATCTCTTGCGCGCTAATTAGCAATGCATTCAATCAGTGAGGGAACATACGCATATTAGTCAGAACTAGAAAAAGAGCCCAGAAAATGATTTGTTGAACTCACGTAACCTTAACTTATCTACATACAATCTATACTTCACCCTACCAGGCCTGGGGTCCAAACTGGGTCCCCTTACCAAACTTTCCGCGCCACCTCCGGAACGACAAAAAAATGAGAGGTGACACTCAGTGACTTTATAGTTTATTATGCATTAAGAATACTGATCAGCGATACGGATTTGATATTTTTGGAACATCATGATGTCTTGCCGGCATCATTGAAAACTGTTGACCGCTTCTCTCTAGCAGGAAACAAGCCTATGTTTATGTATACTATGATTGTCTTTTTGAATTTGGTGCTAATACTGTTATATGGAATATGGAATACGTCTTTGGATTATGGACGCGGATATTCTCTAATGGACGGCTGAATTATGATTGACGACCAGACGCTTGTAATTATCAAATTGGAGTCATTTTGAGGCTATTTGCATAACCCCCCGGGTAGAGGATTATGGATAAAATCAAGATAGCGGTAACATTTCTGCTTTCCCGCGATAAAAAGTTGGCAAACAACATTTTATTTCACATCACAGCAATATTTACTAATTTATCACGCAGTTTTTGCGTAGAAATTTCACAAATGAAAAATTCGAAAAATCTTACCGAAAAATACTGTTTTTGAAAATGATGTCACTGTGACGTCATCAAAACGGTCATCTTGGATTTTTTACATTTACTGATAGAGCTTGACACAAGGCTATAATGTGGTAAGTGATAAGAAAAATGCAAGGACTTTTGGCTCACCATAAAGCCTCGTCGATCTTGTTCCGATTATGACTTGTTATAGCTGTTAGCTTCAAAATCAATAGGCTGATGCAGGTGCTAGTGTCTGCATTGGACTGCAAGTTGTTATCTATAAAATCACGTTCCATTCCCTAGGCTTGCCCTCTGTACAATCATTGTGATTGCAGTTTCCGCTTAACCCGGGGCTAGGGGCCGTATGAACCCATGTACTTCAAGATCCTCATGGTACTCATATGAACAGTCACAATCAAAGCGTGACTGAGATACATCTTTTTTTAGATGACGACTCTATAACGAATATTATGGATTAAGAACACTGATCAGCGATACGGATTTGATATTTTTGGAACATCATGATGTCTTGCCGGCATCATTGAAAACTGTTGACCGCTTCTCTCCTGCAGGAAACAAGCCTATGTTTATGTATACTATGATTGTCTTTTTGAATTTGGTGCTAATACTGTTATATGGAAAATGGAATAGGTCTTTGGATTATGGACGCGGATATTCTCTAATGGACGACGGCTGG
This sequence comes from Hanleya hanleyi, assembly GCA_036873755.1. Taxonomy (NCBI): domain Eukaryota; kingdom Metazoa; phylum Mollusca; class Polyplacophora; order Lepidopleurida; family Hanleyidae; genus Hanleya; species Hanleya hanleyi. The sequence continues at coordinate 2,640 of JAVTVY010006769.1, forward strand.
ATTATGAATGACGGACTAGACGCTTGTAATTTGGTTAACACGGTGGCGAACTTGCATTTTACTTGTATTTTCCCTGCTTGGGCCGTTTCTTCTACCTGGCGCTCATATAGATCACCATTTTTCACCAGATACCTTCGTAGGGCTATCATTGCTATTCTAAATTTGTATCTAATCCGGTACTCATGTGGTCATGTTATTCAAGATATCCACATGAACATTGGCAATAGTAGCGTGACTGAGATGCAAATAATCACAGGGATCATTCTGATTATTGTGCTGTTTTAGATATGGGGTAACATTGACTTCGTGTCAGTACGCCACCACCTGTGTATGTTGCGTTTAATATGCTTGTATTAATATCCAGCTTTTTTGTGTCATTCAATACAAAGTTACGGCATCATCGCCCCTACGGTATATCTTGCCATACTTCAGCCGAAGAACACTTATTTTACCATTGTCCGAGCAGGGCTATTCCAATATATGGTGGCGCGGGAAATTGACCAAAACTGACGAGATTACAACGTTTTCCTCTGCTTTTTCAACCTCATACATATCTCACCAATATGAAGCATTTATTGGACATAATTGACCGCAGTCTACCAGGGCTCTGGATTACCCTACTTTGGACACATCCTCTTTCGGCGCGCCAATTCTTTTTTAGGCAAGGAAATGCGACCAAATTTGTAAAAATATAGAACGTCTCGAATTCTGGCAAAGTGGGTAGGCTTCGAGTAAAAATCGAAGCTTAATTGATTAGGAATCTCCATGACCATAACTGAACAATGAATTTCAATTAAAAACAAAATCGCTTAGAATTTATTTATTTGTTTGGCTCTCTAATTCGGGTGCATCCTAAATTGGGCATAACGTTTAACGTTGTATCTATGAAGTAATTTATAGCCCTGTCTACTCTAAGCATACTGTTAAATATTGAACATCGTTTTTATATCAAAATCAACAAAAGCTCACACCTATCTAAAGCGGTATAAAATGAAATCTGCTTGTGTTGATTGTGTTTGGTGACGATTAATCGGTGTGTAGCATGTATGTTTGTGAGATACTGTTAGGGTACAGAGCTACATACAAATAGGGATAATTCAGAGTTCGCTGAGAAGGCATGAGGGGAGATTAACCCTGTGGGAGATTTGGAGACAGATTCATCATTTATTTCATCAGATCCCTATACGTTTCGTAATTTGTGACATCCTCTGTTCACAACAGCCGACAAGGAGGGAAATTCTTCCGCATCAAACGTTATCTTGCGAGCTTTCGATCTTTTCTTTATGGACATGTATATGTAGAGTTTCAAAAGTGCCTACGATAAATAGTAACGGTGAATTATGTCCCTGCAATTGGGTTCCTGTCTCAGATTTGTTAATCAAATGATGCCGTGGCAGACAATCCCCATCGTCTGGATGCTGGTATTAAAGATGCCAACAACCTGTGATTGAGTACTTCATTATCGCAGCAAATTACCCAGTAATCTTTTCTCCACACCTGTCACTATAACAATTAAACTGACTTGTGTGCGCTATTATAAACATGCGAAATGATTATTTTTACCTCCGTCGATCAGACGGAGGTCTAGGAGCGCAACGTGAAATCTCCCGCCAAATAATTGTCATATGGGGAACCCACGACTCATAGTATTTCCAATAGGGATCGTCATGGTTCCCGACGAAATCTTGAATCTTTTCTTTGGACACAAATGAATGCTTACGTCACAAAAGGTGTGTATCCTTTGCAGCGCTTCCACCGGGTCTCTTTATTCGAGGGTACTAAATTCGCGCGTGTATACTTATAGCTTCGCGCTGGTACAGATGGCCGGTATAAGACAAACCTGCGCTTTCATAAAAAGTAAATTTTCACGAAAGAAAAACTCGCATTCCAGATAGTATAATTGGAAACTTCCTCGAGAATCTCTGAATCGGTAAAAAGATAAAGGACGAGTGTCATTCACCAGGATGCGAGTCGGAAGTGAGAAGTCAAATTCAAAGTCAGAGGTCAAAAACGTAAAACTCCGAAGAACTCTCTCGGCTTTTTCTTTTCTTTTTTTTTTTAGTTGGGGGGGGAGGGGGGTGAGGGTTGGGGAGATAGCGACTGAAAAAATATATCTTCCCATGCTTCAATCGTTATCTGTGAATCCGATCAACAACCTAGCCGGATAATCTGTCAAAAATTATCCGTCGTCTGGGTAAGGTTGAAGGGTCATCGGAAGCTCGAACTGTGATACAGGCAAAAACTGTTGTTGTTGTAGTCTGGAAAAATAACTCTGCCTCACGAGGCGCTCTCTCGGTTTTTTCTTTTCCTTTTGTTTGAAGATGGGGGGGAGGGGGAGATAGCGACTGGAAATATATATCTTCCCATGATACTTCAATCGTGCGCTCATGAATTCCACGGAAAAGCGGACACAACGGTCCTTTTTCGCATAAAATTCACTCCACATTCTGTCGTAGACCCTATATTAGCATGCTGTTTGTTCTATTCGCTTCCTATGATCCCCGGGAACAAGCCAATAATAGAGAAGATGTGTTTTAATAGCGAAATATTTTTCCCGCAATTTTTTAACATGAAGAACTCGGGAAATTCTAAATTGTCAAAGAAAAAAAATTGCACTTTACTGAAAACTGTACTATTTTGAAGAAAAGATATGCATGTGGCGGGAGCTGTATACCTTAGTAAAAATAAGAGGTCAGAGTTTTAATTTTCTAAGTAGAAGAGATAAATTCACTCTAGGAATATTTTTTTGAAGAAAATGTGTAATTAATAAAGCACTTTTACCAATAAGATTTAAAAAGCGCACTCGTGATTCCATCACGATTTTTTGTCGATTCCGTCACGGACTAGATTTAACCCCTGGGATGATCCAGTCGCGTTTTTCTCACGATGAAAAAAATCTTATCATCCTTGGGTACTGTATGTTAGTAAGAGATGTCATATAAGAATAGTCAGATTGAAACAGAGCAGCAAAAAAATAGACAAGCTACACTAGTCAAGAGTCATGTCCGTTTCAGGTGATTCCGTCACGAACATTTCGAAGCATGATTTACTGAAAATGCTGGATCATCTGTAGATTTTCATGGATCCGTAAACAGATGTCATATAGAATAGCAAACTAAACTTGAAACTACATGGGTATGACCACGGAACTTCCGAGTACATGACTTTGAATAAAGAAAAAGTCTTCCCAACGGTGATTCCGTCACGGTGGAATTCATGATCTGTGAATCCGATCAACAACCTAGCCGGACAATCTGTCAAAAATTATCCGTCGTCTGGGTAAGATTGAAGGGTAATCGGAAGCTCGGACTGTGATACAGGCAAAAACTGTTGTTGTTGTAGTCTAGAAAAATAACTGGCATGCACTCTATGGAGAAGGGCCTCGTGAGGCACAAAGTGCAATTTTTTGTTGTTGTTTATCTGCAAATCCGCTCAACTCGATGGGTATCTTTCACTTGTTCTCACAGTTGCCTGGCCTGTGTGATTTGGGTGGTCGAAGTCTACGTATAGTTTTTTTCAATAAATTATGGAAATTAATATAAACATATATTTTTTTAAATAGATTTTTTTATAAGTGTATTTCTCTTTCATCTTTGGCTCAATTAAAGTCATTCTCTAAAATGTGAAACCGAGTTAATACAGTTTTTAATTATCTACCAAACCCTGTCCTCTATGACATAGAATAAAAGAGAAGTTGGGAATAGAACCGCTCAACACAGTCATTTCTAAACATCAAGTTGTACATAAGTATTTTTACTTACTCTGTACAAGCTGAGGGCATTTTTGTGGCTTTTGAAAATTTTGAGATTTTTGCGAGTCTGTCCATATTTAAATAAGCGACGTCCAAGCGAGCTAATGTACGCGCGTTATATTCATATCAAGTATGGTGCGGCTTGTGTTCAATGAGGCTTGGAATGTTTATACAATTAATTTTCTTCTCACTGTTACACAATAAATATTTGCTGCGTGGAATCCAGTCATTTGTTCCATAGGGGCAATATTCTCATCAGCCATCACCATTCAATGTGAATGTGATACATGTACAAGTCCATGGTCATTGATATAGTAAGGTGAAGGCGAAGGTGACCTGTAACACCAGTATACAAAATTATACCGAGCGCATTGAATCCTCATCATATGATGTTGAGACAGATCAGAACGAAGTGTCGGTAAAATCAGGTGTGTTTTGAAGAGCATTCTCTCATCAATGATGATGCTATACTGTACATATACAAAATATGAAGTGTTGCTGTGTTGGGCCTATAGCACAAAATCACAAGCAAGTTGGTACAACTAGGCACACAGGGTCTCATTTCTGTCGCTAACGTGTTGATTTGGGTGAGGGGATCCTCTCATGGGGAGGTGTGGGTGGGATGGGGCCTAATATCTCCCCCAATATTTCAAGCACGTCAAATCAAACAAAAATTATTTGCTGGGAATGTGACTTTCACATCCCTGTCTGGACATGCTAGTGAGGAACCCTCAATCCCAGATTAATTACCATTGATGAAGCTAACGTCCAACAAATGCAAAATTGAGCTTGGCATCCGGCCGTATGTTATTCAGTGATGTATTACGCTACGGACCCTGTTGCCTCGACGGAGGTCTTCGCGCTCATCCAGCGCTTGTTACTATTTCTAGTTCCACAGGAATAGTCCAAATAACCATTTCACATGTTTATAATAGCACACGCAAGTCAGTTTAATTGATTATATAGTTTGTATATCAATATTTCGACATATATTTATTCAAGTCATTGACAGGAATTGTGAGACTCGGACCCACCTGACTGGTGATACTGGCCATCTGGCCAAAGTGTGTGACATGCCCTCTCACGAAAATATGAGTCTCGTCGACGTAGCCAGGCACATAAGTATTAGAAACCAGAGTGGACTGAAAGCGTTGGAATGCATTGACTAATTTGGCATAACTTAAGAGAAAATGGACTTCGAAATATTAGTGAAAAACAGTTTGTATATCAATATTTCGACATACATTTATCCATGTCGTTGACAGAAATGGTGGGACTCGGACCCACCTGGGCGATGACACTAGCCATCTGACCAAAGTGTGTGACATGCCCTCTCACGAAAATGTGAATCTCGTCGACGGTCTTATTTTGGACGCCAAACTGTCCGATTCGACGACTAATGTAACGAGCCCAGTAGCATCCCCCCACATGAAATAAAAAATGTACATGCTCTACTGCTCCAAATGAAAAGAAAAGAGACGACTTCGAACATCAGTTCTCAATTCTTCTGATAACTTGAGTATGGTGTGTGTGCTAAGTCCGGTGAATGGTTCGAAAGTGACATTTTCAAAATTGAAATAATAATAATATGTTGATGATAACGGTCCTCCTTTGTCCTGCTGTCATTTAGAAGAGCTAATCCAAAGCTACTTATTTTTCAAATTGCACTCTTCACATGTAGATAGCTGTTCAGTTATTAAATTACCCACAGAGATTAATCCAAGTAGAAACAAGTTCGCGCGACACAACGTGCTTGCGAAATGCGCGGTAAACACCGAGCTCGATATATGCGCGAGACACACTGAGCTGGCTATATACGCGGGAATCCCCGAGCTCGCTATATGTGCGGGACAGACTCAGTGGGCTTCATTAGATAAATCAAAGATAAGATAAACCATCCACACAACCAAACATTACTTCATCGTCGCCCATACACAGATTAATTAGATTTGTCCATTCTGGACCGATTATTTGGGAACATCATTGCTAGGTGTGCAGCTGAAAATAGATAGAGAACAACATATGTCTCTCTTCCCGAAATGACTGATGAGCAAATCGTGGCATCATGATGTATGGCTAGAAGCCATGTTTTCGTAAGCGTTTCATTCGAAATCACTCATATTAGCACATTTTATTGACACATATGTAGATTGCCCATCTCAGTATCCAGCTATTCTTGAAGATTAACTTATAACTGGAAACAGAGCAGAAAAGAGATGATGAGTTCGAAAGTGTTGTGGTGGTTTTCAAATAAGCATGCACGTCTATGCTACCTTTTTACTATTGAATAAACATTTATAAGACAGCAAATCTCCAAGTATTTTCTCTTTTAGTGGAGATGAAGTTACTGAGGGGATCATCCATGGAGTCTGGACTGGGACTAGGCTTATGCCAGACATTGACCACAATTGAAAGATAAGACTGGACTTCTCATTACACAGAAGAAATATGACCTGATTTTAGGAGAGAGAGAGAGAGAATTAAGTTTTAAACTCGCGTTCAGCAATATTTCAGCTATATAACGACGATCAAACAAAATTCTAAGTATTCCAACAAAAACAAGTCAACAACCCAGTAAACCATAAGTAATCAACACATAACACACCAAGACATGTACAAACATTAAAACAAATCGATTTCTCTCATATTTACCTGAAATGTAGTTTTCTTTTATCCTACTGAAATGATCTTCTAAAGTAGCTGCTTGATCAAAAATCTTATCATCTGAGATCTTCGTGGCATGGAATACACCTTGGGGCAGGTTCATTTTTCAGTAAATGTTCGTGGGTTGATAGGGTATGACCGATTCTACATCGCTTGATCATGGCTTTCCCGAAACCTTTCTGTGTAGAGTTAGGCAAGAATAGTTGGACATCAGTCCTTTGATTTAGTTACATTTGAATGATGTGTTCATCATATGCTTCAGATATGACTATCACACAGCCGTAGTTCGTATACTAATTTAGCAGTCAGCAATAAGGTCAATCTGCTGTTGGACTATGGGTAGCATTTCCCATGTGTTTATTTATGATGAGCATTAATGGAGGATGTTTTTCCCGATCTTGCCTGCATCACTGAAAACAGTTCGCCGCTTCACTGTTGTAGAAGGTAGACTATGTTTATGTGTACTAAAGCTGCCAAACGGATTCGTTCTTCAGTTTGTGAACGCGGAAATGTCAACATACCCGCCCCGTTTGGTGCACACTTTTTATATAAATCCATGCTAATACGAAATTAAAAAAAAAAACGAAAGCTCAATTCCATACGTTCGTCGACTCCGTTTTACCTCAATTTTGACTCTGAGCGTATAGGATTTTTTTATGTAAAGAACACCACCATGTCTGGCTGAAATCATTGAAAACTACTTAATTTGTACTTACCGCTTAATTTGTAGGAAATCATCATGTTTGCATTTTCTGTTTATTTCATACACATTTGGAATTGATGCTGTCATACGAAATAGATCTTTCGATTATTGACGCGGAAATGTTTTTCTGGACGACGGCTGAATATTGAATGTCTGACGCTTGCTGTTACTTAAGGTTTGTTATCCTCTCTCTGACAGGGCATACATCAAGGCATACATCAAGGCATACATGGGATTTAAATATTATCAACGGTCGCCATATGCAATTTAATATCATCAATGTCATTAAAATTAACTATCGTTTCTTCGTTCATAAATTGAATATATGGGATATGATACAAGGTGTCTGATCAGGAACATTGTCGTTGTTAGGTGGCTTGTCGTTGTTTGAAACACTGACGCACTAAACGTCGCTTATATTATAGATAACGCTGATGTAGTGAATTACTGACGCAGAATTTCAGCTGAATATTAAATGTCAGATAGATTGGGAGATGAATGACAGAAAAAGTTGAACATACTCTACTCGCTGATTGACTAGACCTTGCCAAAATCGTGGTCGTTGAAACAATTCGCCATATTAACAGAAGTACCATTCTCCAAGCAAATCAAGTACTGAGAAACCTCAAGTTCTAACTAATCTATATGGTAAATTTGTCGTAGTCCCAGCAGACAACATCCGAAATAACATAATATTCACATTACCAGGTGCTGGTTAAGGAAATGACCATAGGCACTTCATCATCGATTACGTTCAGGTTACTATGGAAGATTTATTTAAGAATCACAAGCCGTTTTTCAAGGAAAGACACACATCTCTTTCAACAACTCATAAGGATATACCAAGCGTGTACCGGACTCCAAAAATGCATAAATAACTACTCAAAATTAGATTTAAATCTGGTTTTAGAAGCTTTACCACCAAGCATTTTTGAATAGCAAGCGTCAGATCTGACATTCACCACTCAGCCGTCGTCCTTGAAGGAACTTCCGCGTTAGCAATCGACAGACTGATTTCGTATGATAGTTGGCAGCAATTTCAAAACTGTATGAAATCAAAATGATAAAAAAACCCCACAAGAATGGTTTCCTACAAGAGAGAAGTTTTCCGCCCTATTCACGCGGGCCTTCTGACGAGCACTTTGTTTGCTGTCTTGCTAGGTTTGAGGAATTGGTCTGGTTGTGTTTTCATTTGACCACTAGATGGTGCTGCAGTCGAGAACATTATAAACCTTGGCGACACGATTTTTTGTTCCAACGGCTCGATCGATTGTCACAAAATTTTGTTACAGTGATCTTTACAATTAGCTGAACAATGTTATATTTCACTGTGACATCATATGTAATGGTTGACATATAAATAATTGTTCAAGTATGTGGCTTTGGTTGTATTTGATGATTTCGCTGTACATGGATATTGTTTACCAGATTATTGTTTATGAGTTTACTCACTACATTGTAAAGATCACTGGCATTCCCTTGTATATAATTGACCATTGCACATGCTATGAAATCTGAAGTAGTTTCTTTAATAGCATACTTTACTAAACAGAGTCTGTTATCTACTTGTGTCAATAAATCCCTGCATTATATATTGTTTAGAGGATTTCCACAAAGCAGATGCTCTTTTATATTACAGAGAAACTGCTCCGCCATATCTCTGAAACAGTTGGACTTTTTATATAAATGTTTGTTTGCTATCTAACTCAGTCTGGAGTCTCTGCCTTTTGTGTTTTTATTTGACCAATAGATGGCGCTGTAGTTCGAAACATTGTTAATCCTCCGATAGGATTTGTTTTCAAATGGCTTTGTTCGATTTTTCACGTAATTTATGTACAGTGATCTTACAGGATAGACACAGAGTTGAAACTGAGTTGGTGCTGTTAGCTTAGACCATAGGGCACGATTTTGGTAACTAAAAAGGTGACGTTTTTCATAAAATGAAAATTGACTCATTTGAATTCAGTGGTTATTGCTAGTTTATTTCAACTCTTAAGACCTCGAGTCCATGAAGATTATGCACAAATATAAATGAATATAGGGCTTCTATCACAGTTGCAAATAATCTACCTCGCAAGGTCGCAGGTCGCAAGGTATCACGATACAAGGATTCTACTTTAGGATGTAATCTTTACTTTAACCCTATTTGGCATGGGCTTTTTGGGATGTGTCCAGGCCTGGGGCGGGACCATTTCGATCTCTCCACCCCTCCTCTCTAATGAGATTGTTCTTACCCCTCGAGCTAAAAGTACGGAAATATACCACACTATACCCTTGCCTTGGGTCAAGCTCTACCAGAAAATGTAAAAAAGACCCAAGATGGCTGCTTTAATGATGTTTTCAAAAACGGCATTACGGCATTTTTGGTCGATTTTTCGGTCAGATTTTTTGAATTTTTCATTTATGCAATTTCTCCGCGAAAACTGCGGGACACATTAGTAAACATCAATGTGATGTGAAATAAAAGTTTTTGTCAACTTTTCAAGGCGGAAAAGCAGAAATTTTGAAACAACATGATGAAAACATCATTTTTCTGGTACTCCATTTTGTAGCCATCTTGAATTTACCCATGAGGCTCTACCCGGGGTTTATACAAATAGGCTTAAAATGACCTCAATATGATAAACCATAAAGTCACATAGTGTCAGCTCTCAATTTAGTGTCGTTTCGGAGATAGCGCAGAAATTTTGGAAGGGGAGTGCCAATTTGTCCTCCCAGACCTGGTAGGGTTAACGTTCACAATCAACCCTCCTTCTAATAAAGACTCCCTCCCTAATCAAGAATCCCTCCCTCCCGTCATTATGTATTTGATAAAGTTGATGAAAATGAATGTTATGTTTGAAATTTAAATACTCTTATTTATTGTTGAATAGAAGATTTTATAGGGATGAATGATGTATGAAAGAGTTTATTGTCAATGTACATGTATAGTATGTTGAAATATCGCATAGTCAATAATCAATGAAAAATATGTATTACACTATATTTTGCTATCTGTTCATCTAGTATATTCCTTACATAGGTATCAAAAGAGTTGCTTTCTGTTGCCATCCATCCATTCCATTTCCATTCATACAGCTTGTGAGTTGACTCTTATAAATGTTCAAGTATTGAAATATAGCCCTACTTCCAGTCTGAGGACGACATTGGTACTTCACTATACATTTACGATTTCTTTTGTCATAAGATATTGAATCTGATATAGCTAAGTTGCGCATGCGCTTTGTAGTTTCCACATTCCACACCATCTTTTATACTTATACATCCAATATCATTGATGTAGTTACATAACTGTATAGTATACATTTGCATTTGTATGGCGATTGCCATGCAATTGCTAGGCTATCTCATTCTCTGTAGAGCAAGGTCGGATCTACGGGGGAGGGTCACAGGGGTCCCTAATTGTTTTAGGTACAAGCGAACCCTGGGATTTCCACTTAGAAATAATGTCTTAAATTGATATGTAAAACAACTGAATGTGGATTATGTAATTAGAGTATCTGTACGTGTATGCCTATTAAACAGATCATCATATATTCATGTGATTTGTGAGCGTACTATTTAAGTTGGAGTTTCAATATGTATCTAAAATGAGACATTATCGCCTCGAGCAATCCACCTGTCATGGTGTGTTTTAGGCTTTTCTGTATGTGTTAAACCAGAAAGTCAAATAAAGTCAGCCATAAGGTGTGGTATTTTTCAATATCGATGCGTGCTTATGCGGAACAAAAGTGAAAATAGAACCATAAGTCTGCATCCATTATGTTCCATATCTCCGGGAAAACGCTTGATCTAGGATCTCGGATCTTCCGGAGCCTAGTCGACCACTGGACCCTATAGCTTGTTGGACTGTGAGGACTCGCTTCAATTTTAGTCTTGTCTAAATGAATCGTATCGTATTGGTTTCTGATGTTCCATGACGTAGAGGTCATCGTTGTATACCCGGTATAACTAGAACGTTAACTGGATTAGGCATGAGGTGTGATTTTTTTCAATATCGGTGCGTGCTTAAAAATGCGAAGCAAACGTGAAAATACAACCATAAATCTGCTTAGATTATGTTCAGTTTTATATCCGTGAAATAGCTTAGAGTGCACCTCTGGCGATCTAGGACCACGGAGCTCCGGGGCCTAGGCGAAACCTACAACCTCGCCTTTTTGGCTTCGAGGATTTCTATATTCTAGCTTTCTGTAAATGAATCATATCGATACGGGTATTGATGTTCCATGACGTAAAGGTCATCGTTTTGTTTGTGTTAAATATAACTAGAACGTCAAATGGATTCAGGTATGAGTTGTGATTCTTTTGTGTGCCTAAAAATGCGAAAAATCGTAAAAATAGAACCATAAATCTACATACATTATTTCCAGTTTTATTTTCGAGAAAACGCTTAGAACGCATCTTAGGCGATCTAGAACCCTCGCCTGTTGGGCTGTGCGGATTTGAAGCATGACGAATGCTCTCACGTGATTAAAGCATACGAGTACTGATCACCGATACGGATTTGATATTTTGAAACAACTTTTGACCACTTCTCTCTCACAGGAAATTAGCCTAGTTGTATGGATACTATGATTATCCTCTTAATTTGGTGTTGATGTTATTATATGAATTAAGTCTTCAATGTACGACAGCTGAATATTGAATGACGGACCAGACGCCTTTATTTCCTTAATTTAGTTTTGTATAAATGAATCGTAACGATAAGCGCGTTGGTTTCTAATGTTCCATGACGTAAAGGTCGTCGTTTTGTTTGCGTTAAATATAACTAGAAAGTCAAATGGATTAAGGCATGGGGTGTGATTTTTCCTCAATATCGATGTGTGCTTAAAAATGCGAGACAAACTTGAAAATGGAATCATAAATCTGCATACATTATGTTCAGATTTATTTCCGGGAAAACGCTCAGAACGGATCTCCGGCGATCTAGGACCCCGGGGTTTCTAGGGCCTAGGCGGCTCTTGGAACCTCGCTTGTTGGACTGTGATATCGACCCGTCCTATGAATTTTCGTTGGATCCGCCCTTGTACAGGACAAACTCTCACGTGATTAAAGCATGACGATCGCATACTTGATTCTGATTGGTCGAATGTCCACTGGCTAATCGAACGTTTAGTTATGGATTGGAAACTTTAAGGGTGGCTCCCTTTACTTGAACTAAAAGAGTCCGTGAATTTTGTCGCAAGAATGAAATAACAGTGAAATATTAGCCTACGTTGGAAGAAAACTCCAATTTACTTTTTATCTATCGGTTATGCTAATTTAGGGGCTAATATTGTTAATGAAACAGGTCTTTGAATGATGGACATTTGTAAACTCTCAATAAACGACGGCTACCCAATGAATGACGGAGCGTGTGAGATCATGCATATAAGGGAGAAATCGGCCTTTATCGAGACCAGGGGTGCTCAGTTTTGCGTGATCTTGGACTTATGTTTTAGGTTATCGCCGCCAACTCCACCAGTGAGTTTACAGCAGACAGTTGCCAGTTTCAAGTTGAGAAAACTTTAAAGCTGAGCGACAAAACCAGCGTCGTTGATTTTCATCGTGAATTTATCTTCTTGGAGGCCGTATACGTTTCTGGAAACAGAAGAAGAAGAAAATCAACAAGATCTTCAGTTGATTGACTGGGTTCTTGTTCGTTTGAATTAGCCACACGATCAACACGATATCAACGTTAAATCTCCATGACGTTGTGTCGTTTCTAGATGAGTATTCACTCACTTCCGCTTATCTAAAATCGTTGCACAGTGGTGCAATGGCGGGGCGCAACTGGTACGCGCCGTGGCGAACAACAAAATGTTCAAGATTTCTTTTATTTCGCATTCTATCAACATAAGTGTTTTATAATAACACTTGAAATTTGAATGCTGATATTTATAGTTACACTCAAAAATAAGGCAAGTACTCATTTATCGTACTGGGTCTCAATGTTGAATGTGTCTCATTTGAAAAAGAGTACAGCGATATTTCACCTTACAATTTCATTTACTGGTTTAGTTAAACAAATTCCACTCTCCAGTTCATACATCAGAAGTAGCCTTACTTGCGATCACCTACGATCACTTGAACAGAAAGAGAAGAAAAATGTAATTCAACTCTTGGGATTTGTTACCGAAAGTGTCTTATATAATATAGGACTGGAGTGATATCATTTACGTCAGTATTATGACAAACACATTTCGCACCTTGGTTCATACCTCGGACGTATCCCTGGCAGCTATCACCATGATCATATCTCATAAATGTATACTATCTTGCGATCTCTGCCACAAATTTGAACAGAAGTTCTCATTCACCTTTTGTATTTTCAGTGTTGAAAATCTGTAAATTCGGGTATAAACTCGTTCATAATGTTATGTTGAACAATATATGTAAGAGGTGGACGAAATTGAAGATGACTGGCGATTAAAAGCAACTATATGACTTCATCCGAGAATCCACCGTATTCTCGGGTCTGGATGTGGGGTGCCGAGAGAAGATATCCTGTAGAGTCGTATGGCTGCTTTTTAGTCGCCAGATTTCAATTTTCCCCTCCTCTTATATATCACCCCAATTTACAGTCAGACATCGCATTATGGTTCGCTCGTCAAATTGTTTCGAAATTAGCACATAGGCATAGGTCCGGATTGGAGGAGTTATTCCGATGACCTAGATTAGGACATTTGGGAAACTTAGGACGCTGAAGTGTGATTTTCATACTAATGAATCTGATGACCGGAATAATCCAACTAAAAATTAAAATATAAAACTCGTCCTTACTCTATCACTCCAGTGGTCCACGTCAAAATTGAAAGCACGTGAAATGTCCTGGGTACGAGAAGTTAGTGACAAAGGCAATATCAGTTCAATATAAAATCGGCCAATTTCAACTGTATCCACAATAAACAACTACATGTTGTGAGATATCGATCCTTGGCCATCATATAAATGCATAAATTATATGTGAAATATCGATTCGTAGCCACCATACTTGTCCCAGCAATTTTATTATATTAACTTTTTCCTTGAGTGAAAATTCATGATTTCATAAGCTTTTCTTGTTGTCGGTATATGCTGTACGGTGTATGTTATATTCGAGGCTGACAGTTTAACACGAGGGAATTGTTTTCGGTTCTGAATACTGTTTTGGTAATATAAACATCCTATGTTTTAGCACAGTTGTGTGAAATATACATGTGCCAAGTGCAAGTGTTCATTTGGGAGGTTGTGTTTCACAAGTCGAGTGAGGAAACGGACATCTGCTTTCGTACAAATCACAATCGAATAAGACAAACAAATAAATTACAAGACGGAATTTCTTTCTCAAGTTTATCTGTTGTTTTCATAGTGAAATTGATTGACAACGCGACACAAATAGACCAATATTTACGTCTGTTCCACAACGCCTGACTCAGTTGACAGCATCACTCCCATTTGAGAGACCACATGTACTCATCCACTGTTATCGGCACGATGCCATCCGAGACGGGAGCATCGTGTCAATAGTATGTGAACCAGTTATTTCAACAAAACGATGTCAAAGTTTGCCATATTTTTTTAACCTTTCATTATAATCTTTGCTGATAATCAATTTGAATAGTGCAGTAGAAGAGAAATAATTTGTTCAAAGGCATACTCAATGATTACTTTACGCATGGTTAGTTGGGAAAGCTATATTGCCCTAAAATATAAACTTTCCCAAACTATTCTTGCGTAAAATAACCATTGCGCCTATGAAAACATTATTTCTAAATCATCAATGGGTGAAAACATCTATTATAATTATACAGGATAAACCGCTACATCCCAAATATCCCGATGAACCTGCTCGTTAATTTGTAGATGGTTGAACTTGTTGCTTACAAGGAAAGAACAATTTTTTATATGTCGCCTTGAACTCCTGTATTCTTAAGCCATACAGAATTGGGTTTATACAAAAATTCATCCATTGTAAAGCAAGGACAAATTTATTGATCAGTGCTTTCCAAATAGGACCAACTTTGCTAATTGTGAGTGCAGATAGGCAGAAAGGGAAAACATTATATGTGATGAAGAACATAAACAGAATAATAAATAGGACAAGAGAGGCCTTAGCATCTTTACGTTTCGAGGGACCTAGCGACATCGTATTTTTTCTCACGTAGAAAAGTAGCCTCAAATAACATACCACGGCCAGTATAAACGATCCCCAGGACATCACTAAAATAGGCTCACCAAAATGAAAGAATGGCGTATCAAAGAGACAAAGATTCAAGTCAGGAATGTAAATTATTTCTCCGTTTGATAATATGACAGAGCTCAACGAATATAACCCAAAATCCAAGACCCAGATAACGGCGATCATGACGGCGACATATTTTACCTTGAACCATTTTGCGTAAGTTTGAGCTGGCTTAGTGACAAGTATATATCTGTTTGCGCTCACTAACAGTTGGGAGTGGACAGAAATGAGAAATAACATAATACCAAACCAGGCGATAATCGCACAGACTACATCAGTGTGATCATAGATTTCAACAATACTACACAAAACTATCAAACAATTGAGCAAATCTGCAAACGCCACATGTGCCAGAAGGATGTTCGCCATACTTCTTAATCTCTCTTCTGTAACAAGGCAAAATACAACCAGTAGGTTCCCACCGATGCCCAAAGTACAAATAACAACGTATATTAACGTAAATATTGCGTTTGCTATGATCAGTTGGTCTGTGGCTTTGGGTTGATCCGTGGTGCTGCAAAACGTAGAATTATTCGAAAAGTGCGAGCATGTTGATTCGTTAGATGCATTTAGGAACATCGTGCTGAATGTACTTCTCCAAAACTGCTGCTTCCGTCGGTATAGCTTTGAAATTCGGTCCGTATACACAAGGAGTGGTAACGTATACCCTGAAAGAGTAAAAAACAAAACTATGAAATCTTTGGTAGGAAGTGGCACGTTTTGCAAGGTTTCGATCCCCATGAGGTGCAAATATTACCTATGAAAAGTAATTTTTCAGCGCCATTTATTTGTAGGCTCATGGTAATTATGGGTCACTGAGCCTTCTGGCTCCTACATATCACCATCTCAATTGATTAGTACAAAATCTGCCAGTTCTGAGGTGGAAACACCACCCTTTTCTCTTTGCAAACACAAGAAAATAGTCTAGAAATAAATTAAGTTGCAGCGAAGTATTTGCCTTCTCAATATGTAGCTGTTGTCCAAAAAGACAGAAACAGGTGTTGTTTTCACATCGAAATTGATTTTGTGTAAACCCGAATACCCAGTCATGAGTATTCTTACATCAATATGATTATTTATATAAAAATGTATATCAGTCGAGATTTCACTGTGGCTGTTCATATGACCGTCATGACAATCTTGAAGTACATGGGGCTCATAAGACCCCTAACCCCAGGTTAAGCAGAATTAGATACGTAAAGACAAAGATTGTTTGCTGTGTCGCATGTGTTATTGCTACAATAATTTGTGTGAAATAAATTCTATTCGTCGTTGTCGATAATTTGTTTGATCTTGTTAATCATCATCATTCATTCTTCATGTGACAATAACCCGCTAACACCACCCATTCATATATTGGTGAATTCCTCCTTAATGCGTAAAGGTAGTATCGTATGCTTCATGTAACGCGTCATGAAAAGATACTTCATGGAACGCGAACGCGCCGTCGCTTTTATATTATAATGATGCCGTTATATTGTAATGATGTTAACCGCAGCGACAGCGCGCTACCGGACTTAGCTGACACGATGACAATAGTAGTGCGTGCAGATACTATTTCTGTGTGAGGTATGTTACATAATTGTATAACATAAATAGTAAGGCCTGGAACCCGATCTTCGCCGCTAGACGATCGGAAGACGTTCCTCACGTCCGTCTTTATATTATTCCAGGTAAACTATTTACTTTTTTACTCGTCAATGTTAAAACTGGTTTCCAACTAGATTTTCTGAACATTGTGTTATCGAGTATTTCTGATTCGAGAACAGTAATTTTGATCAAATAACTTCTTTAGCTAAATGTACGTTACAGATTGCCATTTATGCTATTGTATTCGCCACTAGATGATCGGAAGACGTTCCTCGCGTCCGTCTTTATATTATTCCAGATTTCCAGCCTGGAACGACGCTTTGTATGCGATTGCCATTCATTGGGGAAAATTATATTAATAAATATTCAGCACGTGTGAAACAAAGTCTTCCTCTTTTGTCCACCTGTCCATGAACCGGCTCAGTCCGTGACAAATTGGCGCCCGATGGGGGACAGGTGCAACAAGGAGATCAGAAGAGTGGCCACGAGCGGAGATGTGAAATTCATCCTTCATGCTGTATCCAAATATCGCGCTAAAACTTGATCTATTCACTGCATAACTTCATACTTCATTAAAGTCCATACGTCATATTTCATTGAATATGTTCTATTTGTTTTGATTCGTCTGTCTGTGTACCTGTCCTGTTTGTCCATTTGAAAAGTTTTTTTTGGTTGTTTGTAAATACTTTCCAATTATAAAGGAGTTCGACTTGGATAACTTGGACCCCGAGAAAAAAGAGTTCTCGGCAGCGGACGAGAAACGTATGGTGGACTATCTGTCCTCCACTGGTAAATATACCGTAGAGTTTGTCGGAGCAACATCCGTAGGTTTCGGTAATCCTCGTAGACCAGGTTCGTTGTACTCTACACAAAGTCCAAGCAGTGATAGCGTGAAAGCACCGAAGATTTCGTTCTTTTCCGGAATTGAACCAGTTCCGAAAACGGAAGTATCATTTGATTTATGGAAATTCGAGGTAAATTGTTTACGTAGAGACCTAACTTATCCCCCAGGTATACTGATATATGCGATACTTAAATCGTTGAGAGGGGAGGCCAGTAAAACCTGTTTGTATTTAGGGGAGGATGCCTCTGTAAGTACAGTAGTAGAGAAATTGGAAGGCAGATTTGGTACTGTTGAAACTGGGGAGTCTCTGATACAGACCTTTTATGTAGCAGAACAGAAACCCGGAAAATATGTTGCAATGTGGGGTTGCCGATTGGAGGAATTGTTAAAAAAGGCACAAGGTAAGGGGTGTCTTGGGGATAGGTCTGTCCAAGATATGTTAAGGACAAAGTTTTGGACCGGACTATATAATGGTTCTCTGAAATCGTCAACTAGACATACGTTCTATAATATTTTAGAATATGACGAGCTGTTACGTGAGGTCCGTTGTGTAGAGAAGGAGCTCATAGAGTGTGACAAATTTAAGGGTAAAGGCAAGAAAGCCCAGTAACAGGTACAGACGAGTGAGAAGGATGTAGGAATCCATAGCCAGCTGCAAGAGATAACTGATCGCCTAAAACGTCTGGAAGAGAAAGGCAGTAAGCCAAAAGCTCCAGATATATCGACGGTTGATCCATTAACGTCTATTATGGAACGGCTTGTTGAAATTGAAAAGAAAGTCGATCATGGTTATCGCCCTTTTCCCAGAGGCCGGGGAAGGGGCAGCGGTTTTAGAGGTTCGCGAGGTAACTTCTTCGATAATACTACTCCCAAGACTTTAAACTAGAATCGACCCTTGGTGTTGGGCAACACGGGGGTCGTGAAAACAAAAGCCCAGAAGGTTTAATGAAAATTGATTGGTACTGCTAATGAAGCAACCATTATTGCTGACAACAAGTCGTGTACATGTTTGGTTGACACCGGCTCAATGGTAACTACGGTGTCTCACAAGTTTTTCCAACAAGAGTTATCACACAATCCATTACACTCAATTGATGATTTTAATTTGGAAGTGTGTGGAACTGCCGGAAATACTCTCCCATACTTCGGTTACATTGAGGTTGATCTACGGATACCGGGTTGTACAAAAATCATGACTGCACCAATTCTTGTGGTTCCGGACACTTCGTACAATGAAAATGTTCCAATCATAGTAGGGACCAATGTTCTCAAGCTTTTTGCAGGAAATCTACCAGCCACGGAAATTGGACCCTGGGGTACTGCAATTGCTTTGCTACAGAGTGGCCGATGTATTGGTACAGCACGATCGACAAACACTCGGTCATTGAAGATTCGACCTAATGAAAGCATGATGGTGAGAGGTATAGTTCACAAGGCTCCGAAAGTAACCCAGGTAGTTATTGCTGAGCAGGGTAACACTGGTCTCTGTGGTAGTTTGTTGGTAAGTCCACAAGTAATAGATTACAAATGCCAAGGGTCAAAGGCAGTGGTGTCTGTTAAAATTTGCAATATTTCTGCCAGGGTAATTTCCATTCAGCCGAGAAGTGACTTATGTAAACTGCAGACAGTTTCTGTCCTTCCTCCAACGCAACCGAGTGTGGTAAGTACAGATGGTTCACAACAAAGCAACGTTCATCAGTCGACGAAGTCCACTGTTGAGGAGTTTGGAATCGATCTGAGCAGCTGTCGTCTCTCACAGGAACAACGACAACAAGGTGAGGACCTACTTAATCGATGGGCATGTATCCTGTCTCGCAGTACATCAGATCTGGGTCACACAGACACTGTCATTCATGAAATCAATTTGACTGACAATGTACCTTTCAAGGAGCCGCAGCGTCGTATTCCACCAGCCCTTATTGATGAGGTCAAAGAACATCTTAAAGAAATGTTGGCATGTGGAGCTATTAGGGAATCGAATAGTCCGTATTCCTCCAACGTAGTCCTTGTCCGTAAACCCGACAACAGTTAACGTTTTTGTTTTGACTACAGAAAATTGAACTCCAAAACTGTACGCGACTCGTGTGCCCTGCCAAGAATCGACGAGACTTTGGATTGTTTATCAGGTTCGGTATGGTTCACAAAGCTTGACCTCCGGTCTGGGTATTGGCAGGTGGAAATGCGAGAGGAAGACAAAAACAAAACTGCATTCACGGTTGGTCCTTTAGGATTCTTTGAATGTAACCGTATGCCGTTCGGCCTCACCAATGCGCCCGCTACATTCCACAGACTCATGGAAAAGTGTCTGAAAGATATACACCTTAAGGAATGTCTCATTTACATAGACGACATTGTGGTTTTCTCGAAAACGTTCGAGGAACACCTAGAGCGATTAGAGTCGGTTTTCCTTCGCCTACGACAAGATGGGTAAAACTCAAACCTTCGAAATGCGAGTTCTTTATGAATGAGGTAAAGTACTTAGGGCATATTGTGTCAAACCGCGGAATAGGAACGGATCCGGAAAAGATCTCGGCTCTTCAGCAATGGCCGAGGCCAAGAAGTGTAAAAGAGTTACCGAAATTTCTGGGATTTGCGGGATATTATCGCAGGTATGTACGCGATTATGCCAAAATCGTGAGGTGTCTTAATGACCTACTAATCGGTCAGCCTAAAAAGCGAGGCAAGTCGAAACTACAACATCCGGTTCCATGATGGCGATGGGAAGCTGAGCATCAGAACGCATTTGAAGTAGTGATTGAAGCGTTGACGTCTCCGCCGATCCTGGCCTACGCGGATTATACTCTGCCTTTTGTATTACACGTGGATGCTAGCGGTGACGGCCTTGGAGCGGTCCTGTACCAAAATCAAGATGGCGTTGATCGGGTAATTGCTTACGGTAGCAGAGGACTGAAGAAGGCCGAGAAAAATTACCTGGCGCACAAACGGGAGTTTCTCGCACTGAAGTGGGCGGTAGGTGACAAATTTCAAGATTATTTGTATGGCCGCAGATTCACCGTCAAGACGGATAATAATCCTCTTACGTACGTATTGTCTACCGCGAAACTTGATGCCACGGGTCATCGATGACTTGCAGAACTGTCAACCTTCGACTTTAATATTGTCTACAAATCTGGCCAAAACCACCTTGATGCAGATGGGCTATCGCAACATCCACAGTTCACTCCTTCTGAAACTATGGAAATTTCGACGCTCGGGAACGAGGTTGTTAAGGCGATTTGCGAGTGTAGGATGGCAACAGTCGAACCTCTTGTGGAGTCATTAGGTTTTCAGGATACTTGTGTCCAGGTATCAGGTCAAACTGCTGTAGGCAAAACTGAGTGTTTTGCTGCTGCTCAAGTTTGTTTGCCCCTTATGTCTGATTTTGTAGGATGGCGTAAAGCACAGCTCTCCGACAGGGATATAGGCAGGGTCATTTCTTTCCTGGAACAAGGTCAAACACCCAGTGGTAATAGGCGAACTCAAGAGAGTAGTACGGTCAAGTCAATACTTAAGGATTGGCAGAAGTTAGAACTTAAGGAGGGTGTATTATTCCGTGTGACACATGATAGAGGTGACAGGTTGGTACAGTTGGTCTTACCTGAGAAGTATCGAGATCTTGCGTTGAAGGGTCTTCACGATGACGTCGGACATCAAGGAACCACTCGGACGCTGCAGTTGGTCCGTTCCAGGTTTTATTGGCCGAGGATGACTGAAGACGTTAACCGAAAGGTGAGCTTCTGTGACCGATGCATTCGTCGAAAAACTCCAACGTCCAACAAGACTGCATTTCTGGTGAGTGTTGAGACCTCTGAGGCCATGGAGTTGGTTTGTATTGACTATCTTTCTCTGGAAACTTGCAAGGGTGGATATAATAGTATTCTTATTATAACCGACCACTTCACGCGGTTCGCGCAGGCGGTTCCTACACGGAATCAGACGGCTAAGACGACCGCGAGAGCGTTATTTGACAACTACTTCGTGCACTATGGGATCCCTGGCAAGCTTCACAGCGACCAAGGCCGGAATTTTGAATCTCGTCTTATCCAGGAGCTATGCAAGATCGCCGCTGTGGAGAAGACCAGGACAACGCCATATCACCCTGAAGGAAATGGTATGTGCGAAAGATTTAATCAAACCTTGTTAAATATGTTGGGAACCCTTAAAGAAGACCAAAGATCCGACTGGAAGGTTTATGTTCCTCCATTAGTTCATGCATACAATGCAACGAAGCATGAGAGTACGAACCATTCCCCGTTTTATCTTATGTTTGGCCGCCATCCAAGGTTAGCTTTAGATGCATACCTAGGTATAGATCCAAATAATGAATCTGGTAACCAGACTCCATCTGTTTATGCAGCAGAGTTAAGGAGAAGGTTAGATTATGCTTATAAGCTGGCCTCTAGTGAGGCCAATAAGTCCGCTAAACGTTACAAAAAACGGTACGATTTGAAGGTTCGGGACTCGGGTTTGCAGCCTGGAGACAGAGTGTTAGTTAAAAACGTAGGCCTTAAGGGCAAGCATAAGCTTGCAGATCGGTGGGAAAAGCAACCCTGTGTTGTTGTAGCGCAACCAAATAAAGGTATTCCGGTGTTCGAGGTTAGAAGGGAGGATAACCGCAAGAGGAGTAGGGTCCTCCATAGAAATATGCTTCTCCCATTTCTTTCACTACCGGTTCCGCAGCATTCGCCGAAGTCTTCTCCTCCAGTTAGGACTATACGACAGAGTCGACAGGAGCCGAGTACATCATCAGAGTCCTCAGAGTCTGAATCGGATACTGAAATAGTTGTTGTTCGTCCAGGATCGACTAGAAGTGGTTTAAGACACACGTGCTAACACCCTCCCACTCCCCCTACATCGCCCATCACAACTTATTCCACCTGTTAAACGAGGTGTTCGCCTGAAAATTTCTGGACAGGTCAAAAGAAGCCCAGGCCAGGTTAAGAAGAGTATGGTTTTCGCTAGCTCCAATGGGGCGTATCAGAAGAGCCCGCCAACGCCAGGTTTTCGGTTTTGATCATGACTCAAATGTCAAAACGCTGATGAACCTCAAAGTGGGTGTTGCTGTTGTAAAAGGGAGGAGGGGAGAGAGGTTCTCCCCTCGAATGATAGGATATAAAGTCTCGGAGTGTCGGCTTTCAATTTATTTTTGTGTCATTTCATAGACAGTTTGGAAATTGGTTACAATGCTCCCCGCCCAAGGCCTGACAGGGTTATAGCTCTAACCGCCACTTACTGTCTGTCGTGAGATTTACGTTCTCCCAGATAGGGCCAGATTAGGGCATACTTTCTAGTGTCTACGGCACGCCCCCCCCCCCACACTGTGAACAAGCTGTGGTGACAAAGTGCCAAAAAATCACCAGTAACTTGCCCCGTTTTCTTACTGGTCTTGTTTCGACGCAATCGATGATTTCAAGAAAACGTCACCACTAGTGATATTGTGCGTTCCGTTTTGACACTAATTTATACTGCTGATTTTCCTTAATGTCACCAGTGTTATCGTCCCTTAAACTGATTATACTGGTGACGTTTGTAAAAATCAGCGTTTAGGTGCCCCAAATGTGTGTCCGTTAGTGGTGACAAATAAATAAATCACCGATTATATCTCAGCGGTCGGTCTTTGATGTTAAGGGCCGAGGCAGCTGTAGAGATAAATGTTCGTGAGGCAGGACGGGTGTGTCTCTTATCGGCATTATCGGTGACGCGCAGACGATACCGCGGTTAAGCTATCCATATCTACTGTTAATCACCAAATATGAGCGGAAATAAGCACGAAGGGCCCAAACGTCCAGATAAGTTGTAGATCTGATCTGTTTTGCCGAGTAAAGGTGTTCTAGGATGAAATCAGTTCAAGTAACTTTGAATACGAGAGAAAACTTGATGTGGAGTACAGTACGGCCTTCTTTATATTCAAGGCATTCTAAATGTTTTATATTAGACTTCATCTTAAGACATCTTAGGTTCATCTTAAGACTTACCATAATATATGCTGATACATAGTGTTTGTTCTCAAACAGATTTGGTATCTATAAATATCGCGAGCACACACCCAGTTACACGGGCAGAAATAGAATCTGTATATGTCATAATTAATATGGAGTAGAAGGTATTAATATAGGGATATTACAGGAACGTTCCCTTCAACGCATACATGCATACAGCGGCATTTTAAAATTAACGTTGGTATTTCTTCCCAATGATATAATACAGCGTATTGGTCTGGGGTGATAATGTGGGGTGGGTGGGGAGGGAGGGGATGCGGGAGGGGGAAGGACCGAGAAAAGTTACGCTGCCTCTCCTTATTTTAGCCCATGGAATCAATGAGACATTGTGAATTTATTATATCCGGATGAGGTTAGATATCTAATCTAATCTAATCTTATTATCATTATCCTATGGCGATACATATTATTCAAATTATTTTCCAGGGCAAAGTTACATGTATTTTTTGTATGAAAAAATATGAAGTATATCTTCTACATGTGCGGCTTAGTAAATGTCTTCCTTGGTAAACATAGATTGAAAAGGCCCAATCATAGATTCCCGAGATAAATGAAGTCAGTCCTAAATAAATGTGCCCCAATAGCAGCGGCAGGCTTGAATTTGCGGTTCACACTGTTGCACTCTTTCCCATGCTTACAACAAAGGATATATTTTTGATAAATGAAAACTGGACCACATTTGTAGTTTTAACCTCAAGCTGCCAGAACTATAATCAGTGTAATATAATAGTCCTTTCTGTGATAATGTGATGCATATTGCATATTTCCCAAAATTAAACCAGTTATAAATTGAACTGCAACAGGCTGTAGGCCTCGGGCAGAGATCAGATCCATATGTCGCTGCTATCTGGTAAAATATATTGTTCCCGTCGGGATTATCTTCAATTATAATTAAGTCCGGGATTGAGATCATTAACTTTATTGTTGGAATTTAAGTATTAGTGTATATCCAGTTTTGATCATTTGATTGATATCGAAGAAACGTCAAAGACAAAATCGTGGGTTTCAAAACGTGCTGTCCGGTGTGCTGACAATCTGTGTAAATACTGAATATATTTCATATATTACAGTCACTTCTTGTAGCTTTGTTATTAATTTGACGGGCTATCGCCCTGTATGTGTCAAATTTGCCGATTTAACGACAGTCGGCTTTCGCCTGCAGAAAATCATCCGCTGAGCATAATGGTAAATGCCAGATATCATTTCGATATCTCAGATATACGGAAAAATATAATAAAACTGACTAAAAGTAAGCCGTACCCACAATTCCTAGCACAAGCTTAGACTCTACAACAAATGCCCAGGCGTTACCAAACCATAATAGAATGTTCGGTGTACCATCATATGGGGAGATAAACAGTTCGTTTATTTAGTTTTGTTTTGGATTATCCAAATACCAATTGTTGTTTCGTGTAATTTTTGGCTGTACGTAAGTATAAGCCAGCGTAGTACACTCATCAGGAGACTCACGCAGTGTTGATTTGTTTGTATAAATCAATCAAAAGAACTAGATGTGCGCTAGACTTTCGATTTTCCAAGGATTTCTCCCAAGTTTAGTTTAAGGAGAAAGTATAATGCTGGAATTTTTCTATTTATGTCTAACAGGTATCCGAAACAACTAGGGCTGAGCGCCGCACTGATATTCGGTCTGTGTACGATATTACGATATTACGTACTTTATTGAGAAGGACGGTCGTATTATGTCCACTCATGATAATTATTACTTCATTTTTGTTAGCCAATGATATCTCATCAGAAAGGTGTGCGCAAGCGTCAGATACCGCGGTTTTCGCAGATGGCTATAGGACCTTATAATGTACTGAATAGAAAAATCACATTTGTCTCTATATATTTTTTTAGCGGTTGATATCATCAGAAAGTATGATAAATAAGCTTTCTTGAGGCATATTAATACTGTAAATCAAATTATATTTTCTTGCTCCTTTTTGTGTCAAAATTTATCACCTCTATTACCTATTAAGAAATGGAACCGATTGAAAAATCGCACTTTTTCCGGCTTTAATCCCAAATAAAAAGCACTTTGCTTTATTTTTGTAATCTAGCTCTTGATACTGACAAAGCTTACTTGCTATGGAATAGAGATTTTTAACAATTAATGGTCGCCCCAGCAACTAAATTGCTCCCTCTTAACTTTGAAAACTATGAAATGTGCCGATTCGTCGACGAGAATGCATGCTTCGCCGGAGCGATGTGGGCACCCCCTTCCCAAGTGTTATGTAATTATAAAACGGCTTAATCGGCGGTGAATTTTAATCCGTACCGTACAACACCTTGTATATACCGTTTGATGCGCTTTACCCGAAAATCTCATCAGCTTCATTAAATTCAATATTCAGAGGACGTACTATTCACTCATGTCACAAGTTTGACAAAAACGGTCTTCACTTTCTAGTTACTTCTTCTCATGCCCTCTCGGCGTCTATTAATCTATACGCATTCTATCAGTTCCCCGCAATAAGAGTCACGTCAATTAGACATGTTGAACGACGTGCCCCTCAGAGAAGAAAAAACATGCTATCATGATAGATGCTATAGTATGATTAGTATGCATGAATCAGAAAACAGATGAATGACCTTGGCAGTTATGGCCATTGAGAGATATATAAAACCCACCGCAGTGTAAATGGTTAGCATCATACAGATCGATGATCCATGATAACTACCAATTAGCTCGTGAAGTAATTATGTCTTCATCTCATTAGGTCTCGATATCTTGAGCCATACTCCACCAAATAAATGCTCTTTGTCAAATATGAAATACATAAGAAGATACATTGCCTATCAAATAAGGTAATTTTCGGTGCGGTGTTACTGACAGCATGCTCTGTATAGATTGAGACATATTTTTCCCATTTTGCTTTATTTTTGTACACTCTCAGTTAGCATAGCTCCATAATATAACAATATCTGAAAACATCCTTTAGTGTCCATTCAACATGTTGCTGACTATGTTATGAAGTTGAGATTTTATTATCTGTAAGTTATGTAATAGTATTACAGGTAACTCAAATATCGAAAGTACACCCGCACCGTGGCTCCAATTTATCCGATCATAATCTGTTATGTCCAACCCAGGTCATTGTCAAAGCCATGATTAATCCCCTCCCCGTGATAGAACCCTAGTTTTAGCCGAAGGTATGGCATACAGATAGATATTAGATATTTTATTTATTTATGTCTCACCATCAGCAATAGTGATAAAATCCTATACAATTACATAAAAATATCGCCGATGCCACTCACACTGAGTTATGAGAGACACTATACATTACATAACAAATATTAAATACATTTCACAAACAGTTCTACTGATATCATCTGCGTATATTACATTGTCTCCTGTGTAATATCTGAAAGCAGGTTCTGGCAGTAACCCGAGCAACACTCGGGTTGGAGGGAACAAAGAGCATTCTGTCTAGATCACTGATATGTTTAAAATTAGCGTACATAAATTCAACTTGTTGGAAAAAATAAAATCTTGTGTCTTCATAAAGTGGACACCTACATTATACATGTTCCTCGTCTTCAATCTGATCGGGACAATTAAAACAGACTCTCTGATCTACAGACAGGTTTTCGTAACGCATACGGTATCCCAGGTTTTCCAGTTTGAAACGGCTGGTCGATATAAGGCCGCTCAATATTATAATAAGTAAGTTATTTTGGTAAACAGATAACCCACTGATATAAAACAACAGGATATACTGGAGAACGGACTGCTTGTTGGACTTTTTTCGTACATTCTCTAACCACATACATGAAACGCTGCGGGTGTGTACCGGTGTGGTACATGGTTTGACACAATGGTAATCGACTGCAGCCTACACGTGCCAAACTCATTCTGTGTTCATGAGATGTTTTCAAAATATGTACCGTACCGATTCGAATAAAAGTAATTTGTTGCGAAACTTGCAGCGGTTAACACCGATGTTAAGATTTGACGCTATCCCAACCTCCGGTGAAACCAGGGACTTTATAAAGAGATCATATAAAGTCCCTGGCGAAATATATCTCGTGCAGTATTAATAATTTGTATATGCCTCATTAACAGCCATCTGTGCGAACACATTTAATCAGATACCGTCAGAGCTTTTACCGGCCCCATCTTTGCCCCGGTACACGAACAGGTGCGGTAAATCCCCGTTTCAGGAGTTATGTCGCAACTGGATAAGGATAACCGATGTAGATGTCGATCTGCAAAGATGAAATACGTTTTGTTCAGGGGCTCTTCGTTCGTTCCTGTCTCGGCGTTTTGAATTGTACTTTTCCGTATGCTAAAGTCAGATGTGATTCTGCATAGATACTTAAACGAACACCTGCGTATGACGGGGTACGGACATTCACCCCTCCCCCTGACATATCCCCCCACCCTGGAATTTTCCCTCCCTGAACATATCCCCCCTGCCCCCACCCTGGAATTTTCCCACCCTGGACATATCCCCCCTGACATATTCCCCCTCCTCAGTTTTTTTTTCAGGCCATTACATCTATTGACTGAAATTGTAGTTTAAGAGCTGCTTCTCATACCGATTTCACAGCTCATCAACTCAATGTTTTATTTAAATTTGACGGCACATTCCTTAGTTCATTTAAGATCTTTTGCAGCGCTAAATATGTTTTTGATAATAACTAATTAAATACTAAATAACAATGAGAGAGTAGAGAGAGACATAAATAAAAGTAAAGAAGAATCGCTAATCACCAGCATTACATCTATAATATGGAGAGTGACTCTTTTCTTTTTCTATACATTATATATTTCTTACAATAATAATTTTCTTTGGGTAATAATGGTTTCAATGCATGACTCAACGTATGACTCCCTACGTTGTACAGACCGTATCCATGTGCTACGTACCTTCGGTGGCTAATTTACCAGCGAAGGCACGAATCTTATGATCTACATCAGCAGATAGCGACGAATAGCATGTACAATTTAATCACACTTTTTATTTTTATTCCAACATTCATTACATATACATAATATAAATCATAATACAGAGTAAATATGCCGCACGCCTTAAAATCTGGTTAAAGGAATAGTAAATTTAGGGTCAAAGTATATTTCGTGCGAAAGAGTAATGTCCCCAGTGTCCAAAAAGCACAAGGGTGATTTTTGTGATTTTATACGACTGAAATAAAAAAAACACAATGCTTGGCGTTTGGGTGTTTCAACAGGGCTGACAGTGACAGTAGGCCGAACAATATTCCGATTGACGTCTCATTTCATCAATTTCAAGCCCGACTGGCTGAAGCATAGTATAGTATAAAACTATAACCGAGTAATTACAAGCGTCTGGTCCGTCATTCATAATTCAGCCGTCGTCCATTAGAGAATATCCGCGTCCATAATCTAAAGACCTATTCCATATTCCATATAACAGTATTAGCACCAAATTCAAACAATCATGTATACATAAACATAGGCTTGTTTCCTGCAAGAGAGAAGCGGTCAGCAGTATTTAAGCCGCACATACAGCCAGTCTGGTGAAGCTCAGACTTTTTGCGTATCAGCATATCTAAAGTCATCGTCAATCCATATTTATTAAGGATAGAGCGGTCTTTTTCCATCCACACAAAAGAGCGGAGGAGCCAGTCGACGTCACAACGTTCGACCGACTTAGGCAAGATGGCGGCAAGCATGAACTACCGTAATGCGATAATTAGTTGCGGATTTATCGGATTGAAAAGAAATCGTAAAACATAATTGTTATGCTTTTTTGACACTGGGGATATTACTCTTCCGCATGGAATATAGTTTGACCATATGTTTTCTATTCCTTTAAGGTGCCACTGTATTATAAACGATAAACGGTCCATGAAGGCCAGCCTGGTATATACCGGAAAATGGTATTACATACAAAGCCATTAAAAGTGCATACAGTAATTCGAATTAACCCGAGATTAACCAAGGAGCGCCCACAAGACCCATTTATCTTTCCCAAGTTCGCTCCGATATTTATTTCATAACTTCGAAGCATCTTAGCTCGGACAGTTCGACTTTGGACTCTCAAATCCGCACGAGAGCATGCATTCGTCTTCTAACGCAGTTTGTATCTACGTGGATATGGACGAAACATAGAACTTACATATATTATATCAAACCATGATTATTCTTGGACGTTAAATCCTTCTGAATATATCAAAGCGCATGGTCTTTAGAATTTCATGTTTATTCGTTTATCTACGTTTTTATTCAAATGGTCAATGTTCTTCCGTGAATGCAAATAAAGAATAATCCGAATATTCTGATTGGCTCCAATTTGGCCTAAATTTACCAATGAAGGCGACTGTGTTCTGCCGATTTGTAGCCTTTTTCTCGTCTATCAGATTTTTTTTTTCATTTCACTTCAATAAAATCGCAAAAAAATCACCGTTGTGCTTTTTGGACACTGATAGCATTACTCTTTCGCATGGAATATACTTTGACCATATGTTTTCTGTTCCTTCAAACAGATTTCAATGCGTGCGGCATATTTACTCTGTATTATCATCTATATTATGTTTTTATAATGAATGTTGGAATAAAAATAAATTTAAAAAGTGTAATTAA
Organism: Hanleya hanleyi; assembly: GCA_036873755.1. Lineage (NCBI taxonomy): Eukaryota > Metazoa > Mollusca > Polyplacophora > Lepidopleurida > Hanleyidae > Hanleya > Hanleya hanleyi. The sequence continues at coordinate 32,968 of JAVTVY010006769.1, forward strand.
ATTGTACATGGCATTACCTGCTGCAAAGAATAAGATTCGTGTCGACGTGCCTTCGCTGGTATATTAGCCAGCGAAGGCACGTAGCTTTTGAATACGGTCTACAACGTAGAGTGTCATACGCACCTGTCTGTTCAATTATCTATTCAGAATCACCTCTGACTTTAGCATACGGATAAGTACAATTCAAAACGGCGAGAAAGCAATGAACGTCGTGCCCCAAAACAAAACGCATTTGATCTTTATCGGATGCCAAATCAATAGCTAACCTGCACGAATATCGACATCTACATCGGTTATCCTCCTCCAGCTGTGAAATAACTCCTGGAACGGGGATTTACCGCACAATGTGTTGGTGTACCGGGGCAAAGATAGGCCCAGCAAAAACTTTGACGGTATCTGATTAAATGCGTTCGCGCAGATGGCTGTTAATATACGAGGTATATACAAATTATTGATCCTGCACGAGATATACGTCACCGGGGACTTTATATAATCTCATTATAAAGTCCCTCGTTTCACCGGAAGTTGAGATAGTGTCAAACCTTAACATCGGTCTTAACCGCTGCAGGTTTCTCAACAAATTACGTTTGTCTGAATCGGTACCGTTGTGGAGGTTAAGAATGTCCGCTGGCTACGAGTGTCCGGCCCCTATCTTCTAACCCAGCTAGGACACCTTTCTCCACATTGGGGACAAGTGTCCGTCCTTGGTTGCAATAGAAAAAGATACGAAAAAGGGCACTAATCACCAAAACATTATTATTCATCACACCGGTACACATTTTCTAAACATCTCATGAACACAGAATGAGTTTGGCACGTGTATAGACTGTAGCCGTTATTACCATTGTGCCAATAATTACATGTACAACACCGGTACATACCCGCAGCGTTTCATGTATGTGGTTAGAGAATGTACGAAACAAGTCCAACAAGCCGTCCATTCTCCGGTATATCTTGTTTTATATCAGTGGGTTATATGTTTACCAAAGTAACTTACTTAAACGTTAGTATTATAATATTGAGCGGCCTTATATCGACCAGCAGCTTCAAACTGGAAGACCTGGGATACCGTATGCGATATGTATACCACACCTTCGGTTAAAGCTAGGGTTCTATCACGAGGAGGGGATTAATGATGCATGACTTTGACAATAACCTGTGTTGGACATGGCAGATTACGATCTGATAATTGGAGCTACGGTGCGGGTATAATTTCGACATTTTAGCTACCGGTAATACTGTTATATAACTTACAGATAATAAAATCTCAACTTTATAACATAGTCAGCAACCATTAATACTACGAAATATGTCAGATGAAATACTTCGTTTTTGTATCTCATAATTTTCAGCTAACATTGGTTGCACTATCCAATGAGAATTGAATTTAGCAATCATCTCAGGCCAGTTCCTTTAAATACCCATTACAAAGACCGATTGGAACGATAAGAACTCGGAACATGTTGAATGGACTCTAAAGGATATTTTCAGATATTGTTATATTATGGAGCTATGCTGAGTGTACAAAAATAAAGCAAAATAGAAAAAAATATGTATAAATCTACACAGATGCTGTCAGTAACACCGCACCGAAAATTACCTTATTTGATAGGCAATGTATCCGACAGGCGAAAGTACGTTCTACTTTGTCATACTTTGTATGTTTCAAAGTTGCACAAATAAACTTGATTGATTGATTGATTGTATCTTCATATGTGTTTCATATTTGACAAAAAGCATTTATTTGGTGGAGTATGACTCCAGATATCGAGACCTAATGAGATGATAAAATTACTTCACGAGCTAATTGGTATTTTTCATGGATCGATGAAACTGTATGGTTCTAACCATTTACAGTGCGGTGGTTATTATATAGCTCTCAATGGCGATAACTGCCAAGGTCATTCATCTGTTTTCTGATTCATGCATACTAATCATACTATAGTATCTATCATGCTATTGTTTTCTTCTCTTAGGGAACGTCGTTCAACATGTCTAATTGACGGGAATCTTATTGCGGGGAACTGATAGAATGCGTATAGAATAAAAGACACCGAGAGGGCACGAGAACTAGAAAGTGCAGACCGTTTTTGTCAAACTTGTGACATGAGTGAATAGTACGTCTTCTGTATATTGAATTTGATGAAACTGAAAATCTCGGATGGGATTTTCTGGTAAAGCGCTTCAAATGGTATATACAATGTGTTGTACGGTACGGATTAAAATTCACCGGCGATTAAGCCGTTTTATTATCACATAACACTTGGGGAGGAGGTGCCCACATGTGAAATTTATTTAATATTTGTTATGTCATGTATAGTGTCTCTCATAGCTCAGTGTGAGTGGCATCGGCGATATTTTTATGTAATTGTATATGATTTTATCACTATTGCTGAATGGTGAGACATAAATAAATAAAATATCTAATATCTATCTGTATGCCATACCTTCGGCTAAAAGTAGGGTTCTATCACGGGGAGGGGGTTAATCATGGCTTTGACAATGACCTGTGTTGGACATAAAAGATTATGATCGGATAAATTGGAGCCACGGTGCGGGTGTACTTTCGATATTTGAGTTACCTGTAATACTATTACATAACTTACAGATAATAAAATCTCAACTTCATAACATAGTCAGCAACATGTTGAATGGACACTAAAGGATGTTTTCGGATATTGTTATATTATGGAGCTGTGCTAACTGAGAGTGTACAAAAATAAAGCAAAATTTGGAAAATATGTCTCAATCTATACAGAGCATGCTGTCAGTAACACCGCACCGAAAATTACCTTATTTGATAGGCAATATATCTTCATATGTATTTCATATTTGACAAAAAGCATTTATTTGGTGGAGGAATATGGCTCAAGATATCGAGACCTAATGAGATGAAGACATAATTACTCCACGAGCTAATTGGTAGTTATCATGGATCATCGATCTGTATGATTCCAATCTGTATGATGCTAACCATTTACACTGCGGTGGGTTTTATATATCTCTCATTGGCCATAACTGCCAAGGTCATTCATCTCTTTTCTGATTCATGCATACTAATCATACTATAGCATCTATCATGATAGCATGTTTTTTCTTCTCTGAGGGGCACGTCGTTCAACATGTCTAATTGACGTGACTCTTATTGCGGGGAACTGATAGAATGCGTATAGATTAAAAGACGCCGAGAGGGTACGAGAAGAAGTAACTAGAAAGTGAAGACCGTTTTTGTCAAACTTGTGACATGAGTGAATAGTACGTCCTCTGCATATTGAATTTAATGAAGCTGATGAGATTTTCGGGTAAAGCGCATCAAACGGTATATACAAGGTGTTGTACGGTACGGATTAAAATTCACCGCCGATTAAGCCGTTTTATAATTACATAACACTTGGGAAGCGGGTGCCCCACATCGCCCCGCCGAAGTATGCATTCTCGTCGACGAATCGGCACATTTCATAGTTTTCAAAGTTAAGAGGGAGCAATTTAGTTGCTGGGGCGACCATTAATTGTTAGAAATCTCTATTCCATAGCAAGTAAGCTTTGTCAGTACCAAGGGCTAGATTACAAAAATGAAGCAAAGTGCTTTTTATTTGGGATTAAAGCCGGAAAAAGTGCGATTTTTCAATCGGTTCCATTTCTTAATAGGTAATAGAGGTGATAAATTTTGACACAAAAAGGAGCAAGAAAATATAATTTGATTTACAGTATTAATATGCCTCAAGAAAGATTATTTATCATACTTTCTGATGATATCAACCGCTAAAAAAATATATAGAAACAAATGTGATTTTTCTATTCAGTGCATTATAAGGTCCTATAGCCATATGAGAAGGTTGTCTGCGAAAACCGCGGTATCTGACGCTTGCGCATAACTTTCTGATGAGATACCATTGGCTAACAAAAATGAAGTAACATTGTCTCAGCTACTTTAATTATCGTGAGTGGACATAATACGACCGTCCTTCTCAATAAAGAGAACTATAAATGAATCGTATAACGATGGCATACACTATGTCGAAATCGACAATATCGATATCGATTCAACTGCGGAACTTGTACGTAATATCGTACACAGACTGAATATCAGTGCGGCGCTCAGCCCTAGTTGTTTCAGATACCTATTAGACATAAATGGGAAAATTCCAACATTATACTTTCTCCCTAAACTAAACTTGAGAGAAAGCCTTGGAAAATCGAAAGTCCAGCCCACATCTAGTTCTTTTGAGTGATTTATACAAACAAATCAACACTGCGTGAGTCTCCTGATGAGTGTACTACGCTGGCTTAAACTTACGTACAGCCAAAAATAACAAAACTAAATAAACGTACTGTTTATCTCCCCATATGATGGTACACCGAACATTCTATTATGGTTTGGTAACGCCTGGGCATTTGTTGTAGAGTCTAAGCGGAATTGTGGGTACGGCTTACTTTTAGTCAGTTTTATTATATTTTTCCGTATATCTGAGATATCGAAATGATATCTGGCATTTACCATAATGCTCAGCGGATGATTTTCTGCTAAGGCGAAAGCCGACTGTCGTTAAATCGGCAAATTTGACACATACAGGGCGATAGCCCGTCAAATTAATAACAAAGCTACAAGAAGTGACTGAAATATATGAAATATATTCAGTATTTACACAGATTGTCAGCACACCAGGCAGCACGTTTTGAAACCCACGATTACGGGTTAACTGAAAATAAATTCAGAAACAGACATGCTGAGGGATACCCGCATAGTGGAAGGATTCTCCGATTACAATGAGGTAAACTGCTAATCACACGTTACTTCTTGGAGAATGATGGCTAATAATCCCTTTATGGGAATTGACTTGACTGTTGTGGTGTATATAAACATATGCCATCAGTAAAATACTGAGAAGATCTGATCATGTTGATGACATGTTATGATCTGCGTTGAGACTCCCTGACGAGGGTTAATCGCTAAATCGTAAAATATGAATTAAAAAACAACAACCCGAAACTCTGTTTCTCTAAATATATTTCTACAGAATTTACCCGCAGTTTGATAACTAAGGACAGGAGTCGGAGTCTGGGCTACAACCATTGTTGTACAGGTGTGACTTACTCGGATTGTATATATTATTAATAATTACTTAATTTCTAAAACTATGTAAAAATATTATTCGGTTTGTTATTTTTATCCCGAGAGTTAGCCTGCATGGCTGTTGCCTGAGTAGAATCAGTCGGTGCTTGACACAATGAAATTCGTTGTTCTGTTTGTCTTTAAAACCTCCGATTAAACCTTCATTATTCTAACTCAGCCGGTGGTTAACATTAGATATGTAATCGGTTAGTATTTCTTTGAGATTTATTTATCACTGTGTGATATCTGTTAACCTATATGCATATCACGTATGCTATTATTCAATCATGCAAGGGGCCCTTGGTGGAGTGATCTAAGGCGCTTCGCTGGTGACTGCTAGCCTCAAACCGCTGAACCGGCACGCGTTCGAGCCCAGCTGGT
>JAVTVY010006770.1:0-39077 GCA_036873755.1 Hanleya hanleyi
AGTTGTACATAAGTATTTTTACTTTACTCTGTACAAGCTGAGGGCATTTTTGTGGCTTTTGAAAATTTTGAGATTTTTGCGAGTCTGTCCATATTTAACTAAGCGACGTCCAAGCGAGCTAATGTACGCGCGTTATATTCATATCAAGTATGGTGCGGCTTGTGTTCAATGAGGCTTGGAATGCTTATACAATTAATTTTCTTCTCACTGTTACACAATAAATATTTGCTGCGTGGAATCCAGTCATTTGTTCCATAGGGGCAATATTCTCATCAGCCATCACAATTCAATGTGAATGTGATACATGTACAAGTCCATGGTCATTGATACAGTAAGGTGAAGGCGAAGGTGACCTGTAACACCAGTATAAAAAATTATACCGAGCGCATTGAATCCTCATCATATGATGTTGAGACAGATCAGAACGAAGTGTCGGTAAAATCAGGTGTGTTTTGAAGAGCATTCTCTCATCAATGATGATGCTATACTGTACACATACAAAATATGAAGTGTTGCTGTGTTGGGCCTATAGCACAAAATCACAAGCAACTAGGCACACAGGGTCTCATTTCTGTCGCTAACGTGTTGATTTGGGTGAGGGGATCCTCTCATGGGGAGGTGTGGGTGGGATGGGGCCTAATGTCTCAAGCACTTTTCCAGGTTTTCCATCAATACACTCTATTCCATACCCCAATATTTCAAGGACGTCAAATCAAACAAAAATTATTTGCTGGGAATGTGACTTTCACATCCCTGTCTGGACATGCTAGTGAGGAACCCTCAATCCCAGATTAATTACCATTGATGAAGCTAACGTCCAACAAATGCAAAATTGAGCTTGGCATCCGGTCGTATGTTATTCAGTGATGTATTACGCTACGGACCCTGTTGCCTCGACGGAGGTCTTTGCGCTCATCCAGCGCTTGTTTTAATATGATACGGAGGTTTGACGAATACTTTCCCAGTCATTTCAGTTCTTTGTCAGTATGCATACTTTCCCAGTCATTTCAGTTCTTTGTCAGTATGCAGGGTAACACTGATTGCTAAACCCTCAAACTCTAGGCAAAACAATATTGCCTAGTGGCAGTGAATAATTATCATCCGTAGTAAACATTGACGGAGAAATTTTTTGGCAAAAAAGTATCCTGTAACGGCATAGATGAGGCAACATTTTAGTCAATGGGGAAACTTTAGTATCCCAGAAGTATGCTATTGGGTGCATTGGTCGTTGACGTTAATAACTGTATGAACTATACCATTATAATCTTATGTAGTCAAGTTTCACTACATTATATAGCACATATCTATGCGATGTAGTGGACTTGACTAGAGAAAATGTACCGATCTGCAGTCATATCTCAATGAACAATAGTTGATTCTTAACAATCTCACGTTTTTCTATGCGCAAAAAAAAATCTTATTTGGGTGTGATTTTGTTGAAGGGAGGTGACCCTTGTGTAGCCAAGCTGAACAGTAAGAATTGTTTCGTTATTTGACTGCCCAATTCACAAACATGCCAACACACGCTTAGCCCCGGGCAACATGAGCTGTTAAAGTTATTCTATATTGAAAGGTGTAACGGAAGATTCGGCCCAGAGCAAAGATCATAACCTGACACACATGGTTGCTCGTTACACAAAGAACAATGGGCAAACTTTTTATAACAAACCCATAACATATATTTTATCTTGATTATCCACGAGTATACATGGATGTCAAATGTGAAATAGAACATGAGGTAATTATCTTAATCACGAGTGGGGATCTACATTCATAAGAAAACTTCTTGACATTGATCGATTCCGAGCGGCTCAACAGAATATTCATCAACCCGCTGTCCACGGTTTCTTCGTACCATTCACAACGTCTCACTTCGTACGGAATCAGACGAGAAATTGATGGCATTTCATCATGGCAAATTTTAAGAGCACAGTATATCTTATTTATAGAGAGAAATGAATCTGTTGAACATTACGCCGTCTTATCTGGAACATGAAAAGTGTCCTTTCTGTTGAGATATTTATAATTACAGCATATTCAAAGCTCCTCTCAGATTACAGAAAGAGTGTCACGTACTCACACTGTCACAGTTTGAGAATCTTGTGATTTGTACAACCGGGCTTTACTCTCCACTTTCGTGTTATACTGGGATCGTGTAGGGTATAAAAATAAGCTTCATACCTGGCTGTTTGCAATCCTAATAAATTAATATCCTATCAATGCTCCCCATTCATATATGTCGCAACAGAATCAGAGTTCAGAATCAGAGTTCAATTGTATTTTGGTGTTTAGTGCGTCCATGTCATGAATATTTAATAACATCATGACATAACTGCTGCATTTGGACTAATCCACTTATAGTCGGGGAGGAGCGGGTGTGATCACCGTCTTCATTTTCCCAAAGGTAGCAGAGACGAGTCCCTACATCTACCCCGCATTTCGGCGACACACTGGCTAGACCGCGGCATCACCAAAGGATATCCCACCTGCTAGGAGTCGGATTCGACTGAGCCAACTAAAAAAATACTTGCCTTGAGGTCACTTCAAGCCACTGTGAAGAGATAGCGGGATTTGTCGATGCTCACGTTAATGCAATCCGGTTAGATCCGACAGATATGATTTAATTTTAAGTAGATTGGACTTTTACTAGGTTTTCTGCAATCTATATCTGGTTGTTATCAGCGAATTCCAAGTAGGTACATAAATGAAGATGAGCTAGGAAGCTAGCAAGACTGCACGATGGAGGGTAGTCACGCTTTAGCCATGTTTGCGCCTTTGTAATTTGTTTGCTAATAGACTGCAGACCTGATCAAATCGTTCTATAGATCTCACCTTCCTTGGAACTATTTTCCTGTACGATCATGTATTGTCGAATGGTTGCTGGCATATGTAAAAAAACTTAATTGCATCAAAACGAAACATATGCATCGTACAGTTCCCCTATCATCACTTTTCTGGGAGAATACAGCAACTGTAGTTTTATCAAGGAAAAACAAGGAGGAAGCTGTCCACAGAATGGGGTAGGTTGATATTCAGAAAGGCTTGCAGTGCAAGGGAGGCAACTCGGTTGTCTTCTCACCTTTCATATACAAACATTGACATAATACAAATGGACAAATGATGGTGTATCATGAGCTTACATGCACCAGCTGACACATCTAATAGTTCGATTGTTGTTATTTGTATCTGAAAAAGAATCACATTTCTTGACAAACAAGCCTGTCCAACCAACTTCCATATGGAATGTACTATTTTCAGCACGTTATGTGTTGCAAACATATAAATCGCCATGCGTCGTAAGAAAGATATTTCCAGTTGACTCGAATTGGCTAAGGTTAATAATCGTTTATAATAATTACATTGCTTGATAATCGCGCAAATTACTGAATGGTGTTGCTTTATTCATACAAAGACTACAATCGCCCACAACTACATGTATACCCCACACAATTTGTAGAAGAATTAACAAATTGAGACTTTGATTACTCGATCTGTATCCCTTGGATTAAAATCTTTACCTAATCTTAGTTTGAGTGAAGTCATATAGTCATTACAAAATTGGATGCCACATTAAGCCTTCCATAAATATGTTCCGTGTCCATATTCGAAATACTGTTTTCAGAAGTCCTTATCATCCCCATTATCTTATTCAGAAGTCCATATCAGCACCAATACCTTATTCAGAAGTCTCTATCAGCATCAATACCTTATTCCGAAGTCCCTATCAGCATCAATACCTTGTTCAGAAGATTCTAGAAGCATCAATACCTTATTCAGAAGATCCTATCGGCACCAATACCTTATTCAGAAGTCCCTATCAGCACAAATACCTTCCCGAAATCACTATTAGCAACAGTACCTTGTTCAGGAGTCTCTATCAGCACCAATACCTTATTCAGAAGTTCCTATCAGCCCCAATACATTATCTCGGAGTCCGTATCAGCATCAATACCTTATTCAGAAGATCCTATCAGCACCAATACCTTATTCAGGAGTCACTATCAGCACCAATACCTTGTCTCGAAGTCCCTATCAGCTTCAATACCTTATTCAGAAGATCCTATCAGCACCAATACCTCATTCAGAAGTCCCTATCAGCACCAATACCTTATTCAGAAGATCCTGTCAGCACCAATACCTTATCAAGAAGTCCCTCTCAGCACCAATATCTTATTCAGGAGTCCCTATAAGCACAACTACCTTACTAAAAATATCTGTTAACAGCAATACCTTATTCAGAAGTCTCTATCATCCCCAACACCTTATTCAGAAATCCCTGTCAGCATCAATACTTTATTCACAAGTCCCTGTTAGCACAGGAACGATGAGCGAAAAGTCGGAGCATGGACATTACGATCGTAGTTTTGCTATCAGTTTGAGAAACTCTTTTGTACATTTTTAGGCTTGGTAATTTAGCCTTGCTCAACCAGTTAAAAAAACTGAAATCGACTGAAATCGTCACATCTGGCAAATGCTGCTAACCAAGACATTATACGCCACATGCAGCTGCTTCTGGGGTGCTATTTTGAGGAAAAAGTAGCTGATGAAGCCCAAATTGCAATCGTCTCTCTTGGCTCAGATTTGACGTGCGAGGAAGCCATGTATATCTTTACAGATAGCAAGCGTCATCTCTGACATTCGATATTCATCTGTTGTCCATAAAAGATTACCGCATCAATACTCGAAAGACCTATTTCGTATGACAGGTAGCACCAATTCAAAATGTGTATAAAATAAAAATAATAAACACACAAGATGGTTTCTTACAACAGTGGAGCGGTCAACAGTTATCAATGAAATGGTGATGACATTTACATACAATCGTAATTACTGACTGTTAGTCTTTATCCAAATGAATTTCCAAGTCGTTTTCTGGAGTATTATCTTATTCGCGCTTTGATTGCGCCCGCTGAAACACCATGGAGATGTGGAACACATGAAGTTCAAATGGCTTCTAGCCACGCTACTCACCTACACCCATTGCTCCTACTTCAGAAGGGGGCACTACGAATAATTACTTTATCAAATAAGCTAGACCATACAGAGCCTTTATTTAAAGAAAAGAAAATTCTACAACTTTGTAAGTTGAATGCTTACTCATCTCTTCTCCTCGCCCATAAAGTCTTTCATCACCCTAGTCAACTGCCCAAAAATTTCCATTGTTATTTTACAAAACAATCTTCCATTCACCACTACAATACTCGAGGTCATAAATTCAATTTATACAGGCCTATTTACTTAACTAACTTATCACTTTACTCTGTTAAAATTGCTGGTCCTCGAGAGTGGAACAAATTATCCTACTTGCTCAAAGAAATTAATTCAACCCCCCCTCTTCAAATCGAAACTGAAATCATATCTGTTTGAACACTATCTTTATTGTCCATGAAATGTATCATGTGAAATATTCCTTGTATAATTATTTGTACTGGGATAGAACAAGCCTCATGGGGCTTTATTCTCGCCAATATTTAGTCTGTATAATGTCAATGTACATGGATTTATTATATTGGTGAATAAATAGTCATTCATTATTCAAATGCAATTAGTCAAATTTTACGATGTACTTCGATCCGGGTGCCAATGTACGTTTACTCATCAAGTCACAACATATCTACATGGTTTATAGATGAATGTTGACAAATCACATTCGCATAGTCATCGGACGTGTATTCGTGCCTGTCAAACTCTAGCTTTAAAACATAATTTGCTATTGACTTAGTATACTGGTAAGAAATACACGGCGGTTCCGTGGACTTGAAATAGATCTTTCGTTCCACATTATTTCCAGGAATAACGCATGTTGTCGGTTTAACTATGTACAGATCCAACAGAATACATATATGACGATAAGATCCAATATCATAACCAATTACCAGACGATCAAGTGCCGGTGTCATAGTGCGTCACAACACTACCTTCGTCCAAAATGCATGTAATGGTCTGTTCTACTTTTGCTGGGAGAATAAGTCGCGGGCGAAATATTATACCTTAGACTGGATTATTTTCCCTGGAGCCAGAGAGCGGATACGTTCCACAATATATTATATATGTGTTTTAAAAAAACTTGATCGTCTTAACTGATGACGTCATCTCGTGGTTATCTTGAATTTTCCCATAATATGTTGCGCCTGAGAATATTCAAATAGCCATGTAATGCATTGTCTTCTAGTACATCTCGCGTAATTGAAGCTTTGTTGAACATACTCAGAATATTATCTGTTAAACGATTGTCATTGACACTAATAGAGCCATTCCAAATCAAAACGCTCCTCGTCCCCTATGGATAGTTGCAATACTACCCTCACATGTAAACCTGAACGTGTCGTTAAACTTTAAGTCTCTCTCTCATGTAACCTGGAGTACTCTGACTGTCTGAATGTTAGGTGCCGAGGGATTCTTTTCTGTAGAGTCATATGGTTGCTCTTTAGTCGTCAATTATTCCCACCTCTTATGTCGCTCAAATTTATTACCTGTATATGGTAGGACAGGTGGACTGTCCTCGAGGCCCGCCCCCTGTACATGTCACTCGACAAATATATGTAGGGTTATTGTTTTGGCGAGTAATTTAAGCCGTACGACGCCGGGCATTGCAGGTTAGTTTTTCTGGATATTCTTGCATTTACCAGGTTATCCCATGTTGAGGCGTTTATTCCATCAGACGTCCACTTTTGAGTTGTTTGAGCTGATCTGTCGTCACAGCTCCGAGCTAGCGTATCTAATTCCGCTTAAGCCGGTACTAGAGGCCATGCGGATACATCATAGTCTCGGCATGAACAATCGCAATAAAAGTGCGGCTTAGATACTAAGGCTACATCCGAGAGTTCACCGTTTTCTCGGGCCTGAATGTTGGGTGCCGAGGGATATGATTGCCATTTGTCGTCAGACGTCAATTGTTGCCACCTCTTGCATATCGCTCCAATCTTTTTTTTGTTTACTTCCATAGAATCGTTTCCAGTACCACCCCACTTACCTATGCTCGCCTCAGAAAACCTATATAACTATCAAATGTCACTATTATCAGAAGATACAATAACCTCTATTTCAGACTTTATGAAGAATGAAATCCAAGCTACTCAACTGAATTACAAGCGTCTAGTCCGTCATTCATAATCCAGCCGTTGTCCATTAGAGAATATCCGCGTCCATAATCCAAAGACCTATTCCATTTCCATATAACAGTATTAGCACCAAATTCAAAAAGACAAAGTATACATAAACATAGGCTTGTTTCCTGCAAGAGAGAAGCGGTCAACAGTTTTCAATGATGCCGGCAAGACATCATGATGTTCCAAAATATCAAATCCGTATCGCTGATTGATAGAATCCGTATCGCTGATTGATAGAGTCACCAACTCATTGATAGAGTCCTCAAATCAATCTGATCACTCAACCCACGTTCCTTCAAACTAATGAAGTCCGAACCGAAAAGTTATAATAAAAAGTAAAAAATTCAAACCCTATTTTGACCAAGGGATACTTGTAAATTAGTGATCAGTTTAGGCAAACAACTGCCCAGTAATCCATGGAATCCACAATTGCGACAACAAAACAAAAGAGCTGAACAAAAAAAAAAAAGTAAAAGGAAAACAGAGGAACTACAAACAAACAATCATTGATTATCTGAGAAAAATGAACAGCACAAACAGTAAAGAGTTTTGGTCCCTTATACAATCACTTGAGAATACCAATACAATACATCCTGCATCTGGCCCAACAGACTGCTAAACTTCCTCGCAGAAGATCAAGCTGGCTTCCGTCCAGATCGTCAAACAGCAGACAACCTGTATATTATTACTGCTCTCATAGACGAGTATTTTAAAAAAGTTCTTGCGCTTTTCTTTTAGACTTCAAGCAGGCATTCGACTCGATTTGACTTGAATATTTGCTCTTGAAGCCACTTTGAATAAGAGTTGGTGAAAAAACCCTCCTTATAACATGCATACAAAACAACTTCAAGTTAACCAAAACAACTCGCTCTCGCTCAAATTAAGCAGCTTGGTGAGAGTCCATCTGGATGATAACCTCAGTCCCACCCTATTTGACGTTTTCGTTCATGATCTCCAGTTCAACCACACCGAAAATGACTCGCTCTTATATAAAGAGGCTATATAGAACACCTGATGTATGCGCATGATTTAGTAATAATATCGAAATCTGACGGCAGATTGCAGGATACTATAGTGTAACACTTGGCATCTCAATATAAATACTGATAAAACTGATAAAAAAGTCTTGACTATATTTACAACGGCGAAAACACCTCTCATAATAAATGATACAACACTACAAATAGTTCAATCTTGCATATACCTGGGAACTACTTGGAACGACAAAGGCCAGTTCACAGACATTGCACTTGATCTGAAGCAAAGAGTCCAGAAGGCATTATATAAAATACCGAAAGTATCTAATAAAAGTAAACCCCCAATACATTTCCTGATTAAACTCTCTAAGACCCTAATTATGCCCATTCCATTATACAGATGTGAAATATGGTGATTAGAGATAAACTGCTCACGAAACCACAAAACTCAGATATGATCGGAGATTTATTAATTTGTCACGAACGACGGAATCACATCTCGGTAGACCTTCCATGCTCCCAGTTCTCAAAATATTGGAGGTCATCCTACTCTTGAACCAGTGGGATAATCCAAATAGGTTCATTAGCACCACTATATATTCTTGCACCTTATCTCAGAGCAGCGATTTAGTCCAAATGAAACATTGGCCTTTTTGGACAATGACAGTCGACAATACATTTCTTGCCCAGATTCTCAAACCAGTTTTATGTCGGGAGTGTATCAAAGCAGAAAGAAAACATTGGTCCTGGTCGACAATGACAGTACATTGAATTTCCTGTCCCAATTCCGCGGTGTTATTGTCCGATAAAACACATTGGTCCCGGTCAACAATGACGGTCGACAATTCCCTCATTTTCGCAGTGTTTGAGTGCGAGCAGAAAACCTTGGTCCTGGTCGACAATGAAGGTCGACAATGGATTGGTTGCCCATACTCATTCCCGCTCTCACACAGTTTTTTTTAATTTCCCGCCACTACTCTCGCAGTGTTGGAATCCGAAGGAAAACATTGATTCTGATCGACAATAGATTTGTTGCCCATACTCATTCCCGCTCTTACTCTCACAGTTCTTTTTATTTCCCGCCACTACTCTCGCAGTGTTTGCGTCCGACGGGTAGCATTGGTCCCGGTTGACAGTGACGGTCGACAATAAATTTCCCGTCACTTCACTTGCAGTGTTCGAATCTGAAGGAAAACATTGGTCCTGGCCGACAGTGACGGTCAAACATTAATTTCTCGCTTGAATTTTCGCAGTGTTTGAGCCCGATGAAAAACATTGGTCCTGGTCGACAATATTGAATGTGGAAAAATCCAGAATTATCTGGACAGGGTCCAAGAAAGGCTGTCAAGTGACGCTATCTCCTCATTATAGGCTCAATTGGGATCACGGTGGTTTCCAGCTTCTTAGCATTTGGTTTCACCAGGACGTCGGCAAAATGATCAACCTGAACTACGTGACCAATCTTACATCCATCAAAAAACTGTTAGGAAGCTGAGGAAGCTGGCAAAAAAAGAACGCTTACACCAATCGGTAAAGTTAACGTAATAAAAACTCTGGCATCGCCGTTCTTAGTTCATCTGTTCACTGTTTTACCTGAACCTGGTAAAGTGATGATGAATGAACTTTTTAAAAAAATCATAAATTCATCTGGGGAGGGGGGCCAGACAAAATCAAACGACTGACGATGGTTTGCGGCAAAGAGGAAGGAGGAGCTACCCTAACCAATATCCCAACTTTTTCGGCATACCTTTAATAAAGTGGATAAAAAGAATTCTAAATTGTTAAAAACAAATTCCTTTCCCATAGGTAAACATGTGTGGGATTTACGTCCTCTAGGTCTTAGAGAATTAATGCCGAGAATAAAAAATGCATTTTGGAAAGATGTAATCACTGGCTGGACTAAAATTGTCAAAGCCGAGTTCGCAGGAAAGGATATCTCAAACTAGTTCATTCTAGACTTATAACGGCCAGAAGTAATAGAATGGTCAACACATAACATACAAACTGTGAATGGTTTACTCTATAATGACGGTAAATTTCTGTCCTATAACTCATTTAACCGTCATTATAAAGTGAATATCACGAATTTCCTCATGTATTTCGCTCTCATCGTGAATATTAAACTTCAGAAAAAAGTATTGCTAAGTCAACGCATTTGCAAATGTCGGTAACCAAACGTAAACTGCTAAATCAGGAAAGTTTATTTACAAGATGATGTTAAAAAGTCGAAAAATCAAACCTGAAAATATACAAATTAAATGGCAAAATGATTTAGAACAAATTGCCCAAGGAGCGACATATAATTGGAGAGAAATCTATAAAACATATGGAACATACGTTTAGAGGTCTAAATGAAATATTTTCAGTTTCAAATAATCCATAGAGTATTGATACCTAATTCATCACTTCAGAAATGGAGAAAAGGCGACTTGGATAAATGCACTTTTTGCAGAAATAGTACAGAAACAATTGTTCACTTATTCTGAACATGTAGGTTTGTACAATTTATGTGGGAAAACTTTCAAGGTTGGACAGCAGAGATGAACATGCATCAATATGATATATGTGTTTGAATCCGAAGGAAAACATTGGTCCAAGTCGACAAAAAAATTCTCGCCCCTACTCTTTTCCCGCTCTTACTCCCGCACTATTCTAGTCCGAAGGAAAACATGGGTCCGGACAGTGACGGTCGAACATAAATTTCCCGCCACTACTATCACAGTGTTTGAGTCCGAAGGAAAACATTGGTCCTGGTCGACGATGACGGTCGACAATAAATTTCTTGCCTTCACTGCAGTAGTGTTTAGTCGGAATGAAAACCTTGGTCGACAATATGTCTTACTGATTTCATTCTCGGATATGTTGTTCAGAGAGATCCCTGAGTCATATGGTCCTGACTGTAAAAACTCACATATACAACTGCAGGTCTTGTGACATCAAGCCAAGGTGGGCGCCCGCCAAAGCTTATATCTTGAAGACAATAAATTTCTTGCCTTCACTCCAGTGGTGTTTTAGTCGGAAGGAAAACCGTGGTCCTGGTCGACAATGACGGTCGACAATAAATTTGCCGCCCCTCCTCTCGCAGTGTTTGAGTAAATCCCCCAACTACTCTCACAGTGCTGTAGTCCGAAGGAAAACATTGGTCCTGGTTGACAATGACGGTTGACAATAAATTTCTGGTCCTTACGTTCGTAGTGTTTTAGTCAAAAGGAAAATCTTGGTCCTGGATGACAATGACGGTTGACAATAATTTACCTCCTCTCGCAGTGTTTGAGTAAATCCCCCAACTACTCTCACAGTGCTGTAGTCCGAAGGAAAACATTGGTCCTGGTTGACAATGACGGTTGACAATAAATTTCTGGTCCTTACGTTCGCAGTGTTTAGTCGAAAGGAAAACATTGGTCCTGGTCGACAATGACAGTCGGCAGTACAATTCCTGTCCCCATTTTAGCAGTGTTTTAGTGCAAAAAAAATATTGGCCCTGATCGACAATACATTTCTTGCCCCTAATCCGAGGTTTTTTAGTCCGAAGGAAAACATTGGTCCTGATCTACAATGACGGTCGACAATAAATTTCTCACCTCTAGTAGGCCAATTCTTGTACTGTTTCAGTCTGGAGGGAAAATTGTTTCTGGTGTACAATCAATTTCTTACCACTACTCTGGCAGTGTTTTAGTTTGAAGGTCTTTTGCAAATCATCTTTCCAAACATAGACCCTAGCCTGTATCTACATGAAGTTATTCTTCAGCACTTGTTAAACCAAGAAACAGTATTGAGATTGAATGTGAAAGTCTATTGGTACATGTAGATACAGCCCAGAGATACCTTCTTTAGTAAAACATGCATTAGTAGTGACCCAAACATGATAGTGCATTCAAAGAAGCTGTGAATTTCATCACCACGTGACCTGAGCTTGACTGGCTCACTTGCATTCCACCTACAAGCTGTTGATGCGGATCTTGCATATGATAAGGTGTGCTCATCACAACTGCGGTTTCTTGAAAACCTCCGAAATTCCGAAAACATACTTCCACTTGATCGATCCCCTTCCGCATAATAATTAACAGAGTTGGTAGATTGGGACGTGTGGACACCATGATACAGATACCACAGTTTGCAGTATATTATGTTAGATTTCCACATATTATTCCATTGATTCTAACAACCACGTCTTTAGTTGGCCGAAATGTATACGGTTGTAGTGCTTGTATCAGCCGATCGATATTTGAATATAATTTAACCTGATGATCTACATGTATTGAACTGCAGCACTTTAGCAGGCTTGCTGCCTTGTTGATGAGTTTGAATTTACTGACCAATTGTGCTAGGGCTTCTTTGATGTACAAAGAAAACTCCTGGTGTAGGGAGGATGCGCGGAAATGTGTATCCAAATATTCGTTCCAGCTCTAATATCAAAATTTTTCGAAATTAGTTCTTGTATCTGCATTCTTACGTTTAGCTATTGTTCAGCGCTCGTTTAACCAAGAAATTCTATATTGAAGTCATTCTAATGATATACATATTACTTATATGTAATGTATCTGTAGTTCTGGCTCTACAAATTCATACATATTGTACGTTTGAATAATATTTTCGACTCTGTTCCAATGACATTTTCAAATTCAGCTATTGTATTTGCATTCCTAAGTTTATTCAATGTTCACCATTTGTTTTACCAAAAAACATTATGGAGTAAGTGAGTGCGCGCAATCACATGTAGCTGATACACAGATAGTTAAAATTCATAATTTGAAATTCTCATTGCAACATATATGTTCATTTATTCAAGTCACGTTTTCAAATTTAGTTCTTTTCCAAACTTTAATTATTGTTCATCCCTCGCTTCATTATCTTTACTGTCATGTCTGGAGTTTTAGACACACAAACCAGGATATACTTTTATTGGGTATAGTCCGTCAACAGTGAGCTGCTAAATTTCAATGTAAACCAGCTCACTTTGAGCTTGCAAGTCTGATAAATTGTTTAAAATGTGGATATTTGGTGATTGGAAGAAGTAAAATCCATTAATATCACAGACTAGTTTAATGAACATTGGTAAAACTAGTCATTGTATATTGTTCCATGAAAGCAGTTGAATAGCATGATCAGATTATTTGTCCTTGAGCAGAATTAAGCGAGAGTAGTGGTGTGCGTGTGTGAGGGGGGGGGGTAGTTATTTTGTCTTCATAAAATGCCCACCCCTTGAGAGCCTCATTTCACATGTGCTGTGGAATTGATCTACAGTATCCACATGTCGATTTTAGTTCGCTTCGGAGGTCTGGATTGATTTAGCCCAAAATGTCAAAGGCTGAAGATGTTATCTTCCGGATATCCTCTCCTAGGATTCGATACTCAAAGTATCCACCGGTACAATACATTGGCTTATCATGTACATGAGGCATGGCCGAGCAGGTACAGGGTCTAATATGAAAGGGAGGAGAGAGGGGGGGAGGGGGAATAAGGGACCACATTGGCACCCCAATAATGTCACTGAAATGCCTTGAATCATTGTCGCCGAGGTGACAGCGATGCCCGATGATAGTTCTCCGGTAGATGCTATCACTGAAAAAGACGAATGCGTATATTGATTGAAGGCTCCTCCTGGATGACCAATCACATTTGCTGTGTGAGGCACATGAGGCATGGTGTATAAATGTACTCATTATGAAGGTCTCCCACTTGTCTTACTTATGATTGGTCATATCAGTATGCCACGCTGTTCGGGAGGCATGGTGTATAAATGTACTCATTATGAAGGTCTCCCACTTGTCTTACTTATGATTGGTCATATGAGTATGCCACGCTGTTCGGGAGGCATGGTGTATAAATGTACTCATTATGAAGGTCTCCCACTTGTCTTACTTTTTGAGAATTTGTCCTACTTTTGGAACGTTTTTTCCAGAAGAGCTCCGGTTTTGTCTGAAACAAATTCGAACGGGTAATAATAAGCATATCAAAATCTTACAATTAGCCGAGGCATGATACAAATATATTTTTAATATTATATAACCATACTTTTTTACATGAAAGGAGCTCAACCGTCTGCTTTTTAGAAAAGAGACTAACGCTTAAATTACCTTGATCTTTCCGTTTGACCTCTGATATCCATTTACCCTTAAATTTAGGGAGTTGAATCAAATCAAACAGGTTACCGTATCTGAACTCACACGGTGTCAAGCTCCGAGGAAAAGTTCACCTGGTGTAAGCTATTCAGGTATTCAGGGTTAAATTCAATGCTATTCGTGCTGAGTCATTCTACCAGTGTGGGATATCTTATCGTCGTAGTCCTCTCTGGCTCATTATATACACTTATTTGTCAAATAATTCGGAGATATTTCATTGATTTCCAGATAATTGTTGGTTTGCTGAAATGAGATAATCGCTGTTTGTCCATTAACTATTTATTTTTTATTTTTACTTTCATGCCATGTTGTTCTGGATTTGATCTGATGAGTCTTATATCATCATCAACTCCGTTGAATATCGGACTAAATGCTTGTGCCAGTCAAACTAAGAAATGGCATCACCTCGGTTTTAGACAATGAACATGCGTGCCACGTGTTTTCATTTGCTATCTGTAGTTCCAGGAGAATGACTTTTAACATCACAAATATTTTGAAGAAAATTACTTCAACGCTTGACATGATTTTTGTCATCTGGTAAAAAAAACAATTTTAAATAGTTGATATCGCTGAATATAACAAGCAAATGGCATTGTAGTTGTAAGAAATAACAGCTCATTATTCCCGAATTGTTTTGTTAATTTTCCATTATTTCGTGGTGAATATGTGGAATTTTCATTTTAGGCAGCATCCTGTATATAGGAAAGGTATTTGTGTCCTTGGTGTTTAATATAAAATTTAGAGATGACCAAATGTACTTTGAAGATGCACTAAATGTCACATGCGATGACCTCTTTCTCATTTGTCACATTTACTCACGATTCCTTGCTTTCGGCTATTTGCGCAAGGTGGAAAGTAGGTTGACGAATAATACGCGTTTAGTCACGAATCGGAGAGGTCATTGAATAGAGGAGCTGAACAAATTTGATATGGCAATATTACCATAATATAGAGTGACTAATGGTTTCCAAACACTGTACGTTTATATTATAATAGCTTGTCTCCTTGATCCATATGACAAACTTTCAGATAACGACTCTGGATATTGAGTATGAATGAAAAACGAAGAGCATCAATTTACATAGTCCAGTTTTGTTCTGGACATTTGCTGCTAGGCAAATCACTTTTGCGCATGCGTGTGTTGACAGCGTGGTGACCGCTTCAGACGTCATATGTTATAGCAAGGGCCCTCTATGATCAGTTTGCGTCACATTCCCCACAGCGCATAGGTCAATTGTAAATTGCTTGCCAAAAGTCGAACATGGCTGCGTTGAAGGTTTTGTTTTCCACCTTGCTGGGCCTAACGGTTATCTCCAATGCTGTATGCTCTCAGAAGGTGATGGTCATTTTGCTAGATGGATTCCGATGGGATTATTTTGACATACATGGTGCGGGCCTTCGAGGGTTCCCCAGGATGTTTCAGTTAGGGACAAAGGCGGAGCATACCGTGATGGACTTCCCTACAAGTTCCTACCCAAATCTCTATACCATTATGACAGGTTTGAACTTTCATTATTCATAGAATTCTATCACATAACTTCGGTATTATTAACGATATAAATTAGATGTTAGATACTATTCATTAGATATTATTCAAATGCATCTGCATCAATACATGCTGGTATTCTATGTACCACGCAAGGTCGTTACGTTACTGCCGTTAATTAGTTGAAACATTACTTTTACGAAGTTCATCTCGACAGACAAACTTTCAAATTCCTCCATTTACTCAGCATTCTCGCTTCTCCATACATACGCACCTACTATGCCACTAACTGAAATATCACACCGAATCTTTATTTCGTGCATTATGCATGAGTATACGTCACACCTGTCGAACCCCTGGACATACGACCAGTCAAATGACCATTATTTTACCACCAGCTCGAACAGTATGCAATTATGCAGTGGTCAGAGAGATTGTATGTTCCGACGGTGCCGAATAAGGCATACACTGAATAGGGGAGTTCCGAATCACTTTTTACATCTAGACTGCTGGTGCTCGTGTTGTTAAAATTTGAGAGTGATTCTTGGTCTAATTTTCTACGAAAATCTGTCGTCGATAATTGCATGTATAAAATTTTCTAATCGAGCTTGTAAATCTATGAGAAAATCATGTCCGTCTCAGTGCACCAGCGCGGGCAGTTGCGAATCACTTTGGCGAGAAGCGGATCACGCCATTTAGCGGTCGATACAGCCACTGAGAATAGATTTTTTTAACAGCCTGAGTGGTCATCTATGACCAATATCTCGACAGGCGAAAAATGATGTATAACATGCCTGGACTTTGTTGGATTGCCATTACTGAGGCGGAAATTCTTCATAGACAACGACGGCCTGATCTGTCTGACCATGACATATACGGCAATTATCCTCATTAATTAAATTAATACTTTCAGGATTTCGGTAGTTCGTTATTTTTACACGGACGAGACCATTTATTTAAGATTGAACCTTACAGACCTGGTTCGATAGAAACCTGTCGCAAATGTTTCCCCATGGGACCTGATATGGATTCCTCCCTTATACCGCATGGACTTCAGATTCAAATTTAAGAAAGTTACACCCACGTTTCCATCGTGTTTCTGACAGCTGAATGAATTTTACTTGCATATTCAAGATTGCAATATATAAAGTCTCTAAATGGACATCGGACATCCATTTAGCATCTGACTGTTTGGACAAAAGAACATAGAGGAAAGGACACAGATATATGTTCTCAATTTTAATCATGAACACAAATGATGAAAACTTTGAAATCTTTGGTGTACGTGTGTGTGTGGGAAAGGTGGGTGGGAACTGGGGCCGGAGTTGAAGACGACTTAAAATTATTGTAAAGCAATAACTTTGCCCTCCGACATCTGTCCATGTGCAAAGTCTTCAATGTCACAATTTTCGATTACGTAATCAAACGGAATAAACAGTGCGTATTTCGTTGATCCGGAATTGACATCTCTACTGCTGCATTATGTTACAATGCTGATGAGTTAAGG
This sequence comes from Hanleya hanleyi, assembly GCA_036873755.1. NCBI lineage: Eukaryota > Metazoa > Mollusca > Polyplacophora > Lepidopleurida > Hanleyidae > Hanleya > Hanleya hanleyi. The sequence continues at coordinate 17,202 of JAVTVY010006770.1, forward strand.
GTTATCGCAAATCATTAGATATTTTGTTTGACCATTAATATGATTATTTCACTGAAATGAACACTGAAATTACCACTTAAAGCCATCTTATTTCTCGTAGATTTAACACTGAAGAAATCACACGCGTTTTTTGACCCAGCGTGAATTTGCCATAACGTAGTACCGGAAGCATTACCTTGCCGAATTGACCGAGAAACAAACAACGCAGGTCAGTTGTCAGTCTTTTATAATGTACCTCCTACATGGAGTAGTCATATGTATTCGCTATGCTTCGCAGCCTGATATACTAGCTGGCGTTCCACGCAGAGTCGCCTAGTCAGAAAATAAGATCTGTTCACCGAGATACTTATGAGTATAAGGCATATGAGTCTTAGTATAAAGCTACGCATTCATTCCGAGTTGTCTGAACATTGGAGGGATGAGGAAACTAAACCAAGCGGTTCGAAAACACACGTCTAAGTGGACGGATATATTGCGCATACACTACATTTTCATTCAATGGGCTGATTATTTGTCCTCAATTTGAAGGACTATGCCATTCACCAATGTATTTCAGCGATAAAGGCGATGTTGTTTACAGTGCTCTAATGGCCTCTGGCAGACACTTCTCACTCACACTATAGACATGCAATGCTAATGGGGAAATAACTCTTTGTGTGAGACGGTTATAAAGCTGATTTTCTTTTTCATTCCCAAATCTGCAAAATGAGAATTTTCGTAGAGTTTACATACTAAAACATCTGCCTCGCAATTGCATAAAATGGAATGATTATCGATAAAAATGGGCAATTTTGTATTCTGAAGGCATTTATAGGGAGAAGATTTTTTCTTGTAGCAAAATATAACACTTCAAAGCAAAAGTAGTCTTGGTTCTTTCAAAAACTCGAAATTATAGTATATCGTGTGAAAATATAATGTTGGTTTCAGATGTGATATTTTCGTTACAAGAGATTATCCTTCATGTAAATGTCTCAATAATACCAAAATAAGCCAGGGAGAAAATTTTGATCTACCATCAATCTATTTTTATGCAACTGACCATCGTTATTTTTCGACACTGATATTTCAGTATGTGAACTTCAAGAAATTTGATTTTGCAGGGTTTCTTCGAAGTATATTGTATCGCCGCCATACACCGATTGTGATTGTTCATGAACACCGAGAAGAACTTGCATTGCACGATGTCCATATGATCACTAGTCTCGGGTAAAGTGAACTGCACATCTCCACATGACATGGCGACGATAATATGTACCAAGTTACAAAAGAACTGAGCAAAACCTCCAGAATTAGCTGCTTTCCGATGTATTAACCCGATATATTTTCGATGATGAAGACAAAACATCGCATGAATTAAAGAAAGTCACACGCCCATGTTCGTCTGGTGAAGACAGTGTATCCAACTTTTTGAAATGATTCGATCAAACAAAATGATCTCATTCACTAAAGTATTTAGACGATAAATTGGCACAATTAAAAGAAATATCTCCGAATATTGAACATGTCACATCCACATCTTCACACGGCGAGCGATAATGAATTATCGTCACATAAAACGTACAATGTAACGATTTTTTCTTCTGCTCATATGTAGGTCTACATGTTGAGAACCATGGGATGGTCAATACCTATATGTACGACGAACCACACGATAGCTTTTTCCTCGCTGGTTACAATGCTGATTACAATCAGTCCTACTGGTGGGATGGTGGAGACCCGCTATGGATCACAGCGACGAGACAGGTAACTTGTAACAGTCTAGTATTATCAACCAGGCATGGAATTAAAATCACAAGTTTAGTCAAAATTTGCAGCGGTCAGTAGTATTTTTAATTATATATATTGTTCTGCTTAAATTAGTGTTGCTGACAGCTTCGGCGAGTGTTGGAATACCGGAACTCAATGGTCATAGGCGGCATATTAAACAATCAACAAGAAAGAAAAAACACTGATCATTTTCACCAGCTGTATTCCAATCACCACCATCTGAAATAGTTCTTGTATCTAAATGATTTGAGCATGAGATGACATTTATATCGATATATGGAAGGCCGTGGGTAGAAACCTATCTTCCTATCTTTTTTCCCCCTCTGCAAACTTGTCTAACCGATTATCAGCTCAATAAAATTGACAGTTGTACAATTTGCAAGACAAAGACAACGGGGGAGTTTTAACTCGAACAGTTACCTGAAGTATCATCATCTGGATGTTCACAGTAAAGTTGTCTCATATGGGACCGTCTTCAGGGCGAGGAGAGCTGTTGAGCTTATTTTCTAATAATATTCTCGTTAATTTGAAACGGAAACTGAAAGTGTAACACAAATATAATCTTCAAATCTTTCTGTGAGCTAATGAAACAATACTATCGCTGGAAGGCCCACCTTACGCTCATTTCTTCAAAACAACATTTAAGTTAAGTTCGTTCGACTAAATACCGATAGGTGTGGTCTTTTTTTAACTTTTGTCTGAATGCTTCTTTCTTTACCCAGGGCAAATCAGCATACATGTATTATTGGCCAAACTGTGAGGTAACCATCCGAGGTCTTTTGCCGAAGTACTGTCGCCGTTTTATGCGAATGGAAACAATGGAGGAGTTGAGAACGGCTATGGTTGACGGGCTATCTGCGTTTGAAAACGAGGGTGCAGATCTTGTGGGTAAGTTGAGGCTGATATCTTAGTCTCGGTGTGTTTACAAACTGATAAACATTTTGAATACTATTCCAGCATACAGGTACTGTACCACCATATGAAAAGGAATGAAGAGTTCCATCTGATTGATCAAGTTATTGTCACGTATAATCAATCCTACCTTGTTCGATGTAATCTTAGTCTCCCTCACTTCCGCATTACATATTTGGTGCACTGCTATGAACATGTCATTCGTCACATGATAACAAGGTCACCATTGAGAGAGACACGCATGTGTCCATGCGCTTGTTGAACCGTACATCCGATCATGTGTTGCTGTGACCCTTGACCATGACTGAATAATGATGACCCCCTGCAGTGGTTGAAAGACATCAAATTATCCGTATCACTCTGCCCGAAGAGTGAGATTGTGGTTTCAGATAGTCGTTGAACTATAAATTGACGCGATATGCAAGACATGGGGAAAATTGACGACGGCTGGCGACTAAAAAGCAACCATATATGACTCTATAGGAAAGCTTCTCTCGGCATCTCACATTCAGACCCGAGAATACGGTGGATTCTCCGGACGTAGCCTTAGTTTCTCAGCCGCGCCTTTATTGCAGATGTTCATAAGAGGACTATGAAGTATCCACACGGCCAATAGCACCGGCTTAAGTGGAATTAGATAGAAGGCGAGCAGGTTCCTGGGTCACTGTGATCCTTGAGGCCAAGGTCACGAGATTGATTTAATTTCTATAACGATTGTATTATATGTAATAGCTATTCTCACTAACTGATATGGCTTTAAATTTAATAAGATGTGACACCAAAGGAAATATGTAAATGCAATGTCAATATGATTGAGTTCCAATATCCCTGGTTTCTGCCTTCGTCTCAAAAAAGTCATTGGAATGTTGTCCGTTACTGCATCATTATTCCACTCTGACAGCACCATTATTGTTGTGTTCGTGGCTGATGATGAGCAAGCAAATTACATGTACATGTGTTGATGATCAGCTGTGAGCGCATATACCGTACAGAAAATACGCGTTCGCGAATAAACTTGGCACAAATTTTCATTTTGCCACAATTGCCACGGATTAACATGTGCATGCCGTTTTAACATGCGTTTTGTCATATATATTGCGACAAAAATAGAATTTTGTGACGAAATGGGTTGCAATAAAACAGGTCTTTCGGAACATCTAATGGTTTGTGTATTTTTATATAGGAATCTACAGCGAGCTGTCTGATTATATTGCACATAGATATGGACCTCGCAGTGCAGAAATGCGACAACTGGTTTGGGACCTTGACGACGCAATTTATATGCTGCATTCGGAACTCGAAAAGCGACACCTGGAGGACAAAGTTAACGTTATTATTGTATCTGATCACGGTCATACCGAAATCAGTCCCAAGCGAGTATTGAAGGTCGAGGACTACATCGACGTCACTGATGTGCATAGATTCCTTGAAGGCGGCGCGCTGTTATGCATATGGCCTAAAGAGGGAAAACTGGACAAGGTATTTTCATTAATACCGGTAATACGACTAGTCATAATAGAATAACAACGATACTCTTTGTGCTAAACTTTGTAATTTATCATTCTCTTGTGTCTGTTGATGTGTGCATTATATTTACATTATGGAGCCAGAGAACATGAACATAAAATCCAATGCAATTTCTGTAAAATTTGAGCGAATCATCTGGAATCAATCGATTATTTCATTAGAATTGAAGTGATTAACATATTGATTCGGAGGTCACGCTTTTGTGTCGGTACTTTTAGAAAAACCTTCCTTCGTTTCGATGCATGTACTCATTCCTACGCAAGAAAGGACTGAAAACAGCTACAGTTTTTATGCTACGATTTATGTATACAATGAACTCAAGAATGCTAACCAGCATCTATCTGTGTACAAAAGGGAGGAGATTCCAGAAAGATGGCATTACAGAAACAACGACCGAATTGCACCAATTTTTGTATCCCCGGATCAAGGCTGGCTCATATTCCGGGTAAGATGGTTGTTTTTGATACAATCACCTATTTCATCTAATTACTATTTAACACTTATTCATATATGAATGCCATTCAGGAAGTTACTCAAGATTAATATCTAATTATTTCTGCGAATGCTGCGGCCATACACTGAGGCTCCCGGGTTGGAATCTCACACTCTATATATGCTTTGCTACTGCATTAATACTATACTGAGTGAGCATTAATTCTATACTGATCTAAAACAGCGTAGACTGACGTTTGAAATTGGGCTATCGTCTGTTTATTTATTTATTTTATTTATTTATTTTACTTTTTTTTTTTCTTTTTTCTTTTGGCCTTTTCGCATACATTTTTAAATATGACACATTGAGCCAAACACAGACAACAAACCAATTTTAAAAGTGTCAATCGGTGCTGTTTACGTCACTTTTGACTCTGAGCGTTATAATATAAACTTGGATGTGTATTTACCTATCAATCAATGATGGGGGAAGCGAATAAAGAACCTCAGATCATAATTCATGTCATTTTTTTCCGATAGCCGAACCAAACTTTCCGCTATTATGACGAAGTTGACATCGTGAAAAGCGACCATGGCTATGACAATCGTCTACAGGATATGTGGGGCATTTTCGTTGCTTCTGGTCCGAGTAAGTATACACTGAACCAATGGACATGTTTTTATAGAATTCTCAGATCCGACATTCAGTAGACAGCCGTCGCCATTAACGAATTTCCACGTTCATAATAGAACTGCATAATTTACTCGAAAATACTTCCATCAAAATCCAACCAGATGTACATTTAACTATACATAAATATATATAAACCTTCTCTTAAATTGTAAGAGTGAGTCTGTTTCACAAGTTTCACATTTTATATTCTGGAAACATTGGACTTTCTAATCTAGATATGAAGAGGTTGGAGAAAAGGTCTTCTCAAAAATTGTGTTCCTATGTTATAGTCTAAGGTATGCCGGGTATTAGAATCTATAAAGCATTGCTTATAGACAAATAATTCCAGGTTAAAGTAAATGGGACAGATATATATGAGGTACCAGCCGTTCAAGTGTCAGTCTGTCGCGGATATATTGGTTATAGTACCGTTTATAAATGCTTTCCCACTGGATCGGTTACCGCAAATACATATAGCCGTTGCATTTCTAACAAAGATGCTCCGAATTGTACGAATGCGTAATATTCCATGCTCGTTCATTATATTTATAAAAAAACATTTTATTCTTTACTCAGGTTTCAAGTCTTCGTTTGTTTCTGACCCCATCCGTGGCGTAGACATGTACCAGGTTATGTGCAATATTCTGGGAATCACACCGTCGCGCCATGACGGAATATGGTCTAACGTGGAGAACATGTTGTATCGCCATACTTCAGCAGCACCGGCACACATCCTTTCCTATTGGTTGATAATATGTCTCATTCTATTGAATTTTAACCTGGTGAAACATTAACAAGCTGAGGAATTCTTCAGATTATTTTTCAGTTCGATTCCTCAACCATCGACTATGCTAATGTTCTGTTCCGTTTCATTTGTGCCGATATTTTTCGCCTTGTTACAAGATACTTTCGACGCTATACAATATTGTATGTTCAATGTGAAACATCTGGAAGCCTGCTCTAGCTACTATTCCCATCGAAACAAAGTCGATAATATTCTATGTTATGTGAAACAATGTATATGCTCTGGTATAAAGAATACAACATCAACAATACAAGACCAAACCAGTGAGCTCCACTTGGCATGTATTATCTGGGCTCTTATGGAAAACAATGGGAAAAATGTTCAAATATGCTGATTATAAGAAAACGGATTCGGGGGTGGGGGAGGGGGCAGAATACATTGCATTAGACAGGATCCAGTGGAGACGAGAAAAATGTAAATACTCTTGTTGTTGCTTCGACGCATATGTCCTCTGAAAATATACTCCATGCAGAATGCGAACACATGAAAATAGTAACGAACGCCGATTTCACGGGAAAGGACGCGACTGTGAGAGTGTTGAAAATTGAGTTCCTCATAAACTCAGAACTGTAACCTGCCCAGCGAGAGCGGAACGAGATTTGTAACCCCTGCTCCCCCAATGGAAATATTTCAAATTAAATGGTCATATACCAAACCTATGGTGTTACTTTAATTCACATTCTCCCACCAAATACTCCAACCGTTTTAAAATGATTGGTAATTACAAACGTTTGCTCTGGTTTTTGCCAGTGTCTTACTGTATACCTCTTCAGTAAATCAGTCTGGAGATCACGTTACATCCGTTTGAGTTGAAAGGGTTCTTGAACACGGCATGAGAAAGCAGTAGATAGGACGCATTAAATCCAGCACTTCCCGGAATTATCATCATCATTTTATCGAGCCAATTTATACGTTCCCACTTCGAGATCTTCTCTTGATACATCTGGCCCCTTCAGTGTTCAAAGAACTTATAAATAGACAAGAGACGTCACTGACCTCGAAACCATATGTGTTACAGAAGAGTGTTATTGATTGGCTGACCTATATATTGTGCCAATACAACCACCATATTAGAAGGAATGACGCCGCTACTTGGAGATGATGTCACTCGACACACAATCGGCGTGTAGGTTCTGATAGGTTCGTCTCTTGTTCGTAGATGAAATTTACACCTCGGATTTTGAACACTGAAAATCGTCAGATAAATCAAGGCAGATTCAAAGTGGAAACGTAGAAATTGGCTGGATAAAATGAAAATGAGAATTATTTGGTGAACAGAACTAGAGAAGCGAATTGTTACCGTATCACAACAAAGCCACAACATTTGTTTTTGGTGACAGGGTGCGAAAATATTGTTTTATCAGATGAAACGTTGAATTGAAATCCCGAATCCTGTTTGAAATCTTGATCCGTGACATTAGCATCGGAAGAAAATAAGTAAATTGAATCAGACATGATAGCTACCGATACCTTACCGACTCATCATGTAAGGAATGACACCGTGGAGAAGGGCGTGCATGGGTGGTGGTAAACGTTGTTGTTGTTGTCAAAATCGGGGATCGATTTTTTTAGTTGAATTCTGAACGATCCCTGTTTGACTGCGATTTCAACAGTTAATCTCTGGGTGAATCAAGAAGTTCTTGTCCAAAACTGTTTGATGTCACTCCGAATAATTTATGTATTCCAATGCTGGTATTTCTTTACCTTTTAATTGGCACCTTGTGATTATTAATCCCGACGAGAATGAAAGCGACGGGTTGTGTAAGACAATGCTGAAAATAGGAAACGAGACAACTAAAATATAGAGCTTAATGAAATTAGTTATGCGAGCTATCAGGGTAGGCCAGAGACGTAGCTCAGTTTACTGGATACACAAAACAATAACTAGGATTTGTGATACGATGATTTATTGAAAAATGACGGATCAAACGGCCAGATAAACTGACAGACCAAACGGGACACGGACAGTAACTGATAAGGGTATCAATTATTAAAGCAAGAGCCAAGAAAAGTTTGCATTCAGCTAGGGTGAGAAGCAAACAGAGAGCTACTCTGGAAGCTGGAAATACAGTTGTCCTGGGAGGGAAACGGGTGATTTGAAACTAATCTTCTGAATACCACAACTCCATGACGTTAACCCTGCGGTCTCCCAGCTTGAATAGACGAAGATTGTCTATCGTCCATAGAACTTGTGGCGTTGGCATACATTTGTAGCAGCTCGCGCTGCATGAGTGACGTAGAACATTTGAATCTTTCGAGAGAGAAACAAGTGAAAGTAAGAATGGGAGAGATAATTAGATGACACAAATTACTCACATAAAATTTATTTTTCTGCGGTATTGATTAGAGAAATAAGAAGATTTTGAATGCAGAAACTAAACAATAAGCTTGAAACAGAGATGAGTGACATTGCTGTTATGTAACCCGGAAGAACTTATAGAATGGTCAGCTTCATATTCTAATATTATTCCTACCAGACCTAGCGAGAGGGGGGTGCATTATGGCCCCTACCAAACTTTCTACGCTATCTTCGGAATGACAAACAATTGAGAGCTGACACTCCGTGACCTTTTGGATTATCATACTGGAGCCATTTTGAGCATATTTGCATCCCCCCCCCCCCCCCCACCCGAGGATCACGGGTAAATTCAAAATGGCGGCTATGTGGGGTATCAGAAAAATTATGTTTTCGTCATTTTCTAGAAAATTACTGCTTTTTCACCAGGAAAATGGAAAATGGGTAAAAACTATTTTATTTCACATCAGATGAATATTTACTATTTATCATGAAGTTTTTGCGAAAAACGTACATAAATAAAAAAAATCGAAAAATCGACCAAAAATGCCTTTTTCGATCATGACGTCACTGTGACGTAATCAAAGCAGCCATCTTGGATTTTTACATTTTCTGGCAGAGCTTGACTCAATGGTATGTTGTGGTAAGTTTCAATCCTCTAGCCCAGGGATAAAAAAATAATTAGTGGAAGGGGGAGGGGCCGAAATGGCCCTTCCTCAGGCCAAGACAGGTCCCAAAAATCCCAGGTCAGATAGGGTTAAAGATAATGGTTCTCGTACAAAACTGTCATTGTTGCATTTTTATCTCAACTGCACGATGTACGGAAGAGATTTGCATGAACAACTCATTTGGTATAATGCCTGTAAATAGGTTTCTGTTAAATTTAGCCAATTATACAAGCCAAAGCGAATCATATAAATTAAATAGACATTTCATATACAAACATCACCTAACTACTCCACTACAGCTGGCTTATACACATGCATGGTTACAATAGTAGGCTTCAAGAAAACTGGAAGTTATATGTCATCATGCACGTTTAACTGAAATATATACCGATTTGCATTTAAAATTTTATTATTTCTCAAACACTATCAATACGGCAAAAAATAATTTCATTAATTGTTGTATTTAATTCGTCTACTTTCTCAATTCAACCTCTGTTTAAATTTATACTTCATTATACTTGATTCATGACAGTCTCAACATGTTTCAGCAATGTCTTCTTATCTTTCGGAAACGCGTCCTTCGGGCCTGATTGGTCACATTGATTCGATTAATAGATATATGAAAAAAATAAAATAAAGGAACATCGGAATTAAAATTTTATAAAATAGAAATCAATACAAGTGAATTCAACCTATTTTGAACATTGATTCATTCATTTGCCCAAAGATCTCAATGAAATGCATATTAATCATTTCGTGAAGTAGGTCAGATTATGCTTTTCGAAAACTGAGCAATCAGGCAGGGACCGTTCAGAATTTAGTTATCCAGTATTTTGCCGGTTCGAAACTGAATACTCTCTCGGTACCAAACCCCCCTCCCCACTTCAACAAAATACAAAATACTGTAAGATTTCATATCAAATGTTTCGCCGGTACTATTACAGTGTGTTACGGTAAAAAACAAATGTCCATAGCAAACAATGGATGAGATATAAGTTATTCTGTATAACAGCTAGCATCGGTAATATTGTACCTTTGAAAGTCATTGTGCATGGACTTTGCTCACGTTGGAAAAATGCTCACACGACCATTTATCGATATGTTAACACCACTCTGTACGTTACCTAATATGTCTAATCCAAAATTCCTGATCATGAATATTATACTACCGAAGTGACGGGTCAAAAGTTAGAAAAGCAATCACCCTATTCACTATCGTTCTGCTCACCTTATATTTTCGGATGATGGAGGATGTAATGTCCTCACTGTTGCTGTCCCATGCTCTGTTCAGTATCAGTCGAACCTCAAACCGATGTAATTATGTGTAGACTGTATCCCATCATCCAAAAGTTCTCACTCTTTTGCGGTAACACCAGTCTTACTGTACATTGTAAAGCGCGGTGATTTAAGAACATAATCTCGAGCTTTCACTATTTAGAATACATTAAATTGATGCATTTCACGTTTACTGTAACTTATTTACAGTAAAATGCCGAAAAAACTTCGTGACTGGTGTGGGTTCCATTTGTAAATGGTTGCTGTGAATCTTTCCAAGCAGTACATGCTGAATAAGATGGAGAGAAATCCCCAGCGACATCTACCTGTTGCATTCCACTTCCTCTTATAGGTACTGGAATACGCAGAGGTGAGCATATGTGTGGAAGCTGAATGCAAAGAACAGGCAGAAATGGGAGGGGTTGGAGGGAAATACGATATTCACATTCGCAATTTACTATCAGTGCATGTACGTACATAAAACACGAATTGTCCAAATCGTCCATAGCACTCAACAGCAGTATAACCTTACCCGCCACCAAATCGAAAGAGGTCGAGTACGCTGCTTTCACCGTCAGATGTCACTGGGAGTTGAGATAAATCTACCTGCTGTATTCCAATTCTTTTTTAGTATTGGGATACACAGAGTTGTGCCATGTATTAACACAGAATCTGTAGCATATCGTCATAAATTATACACCTCTTTCCTCCCAATACTCATCAGCTATGATTATTTAACGAGCGCATAAAAACAGGATCGACAAAAGAAAGGAATCCCTTCGTGAAACGGGTTTTGTTAAAGGAGCCGGGGGCTGGATCCCATCAAACCCTCTCATTTTCACTGAAGTCTGGAGTTTCGTAAAATATTCCAATCATCCGGACCACGTTGACCAATATATCATCTGGGACAGGATATAAACTATTTCCAGACCAAGGCAATAAATACTCGCTATAAAACCTGTCAAAAACGTTCTTTTCTTTCTGTATAAAATACAAAACCCCAGGGAGACGTGAGATCCCAGCCCTCCGCTCGCGTGGACTAGTCCACTAGTCCACTAGGAGATTTAGTAACCCTTGAGCTGAAAGTCGGTGCCATGAATCGCACCATGCCATACCTAAATACAGGTACTTCGAAATTACAAATAAAGATCATTTTAGTCATCCAATCTCGAATCACATGCTATACATGAATACTACCATATTACGACAAAACAACGTCATGAAATACGTACATGTAGTAGTCATCCTAATTCCTACACTATACAGTCTCTTTGAGTCTTTGCGGACCATCCAAGTACAAGTGCAATGATCCTAACGCAAATGGAGCAATTAGACATAAACGGTATAACGGTATATTTACACTGATCAGACGAATCCTGTATGCGCTAATATCATTTAAACTATAGATCTTTTAGTTCTGTAACATGGTCTCTCAAGCCTCAAATAAGCAAAAAAGGATTAGATCTGATGTAGGTATATATTTGAATTGAATTGAATTTATTCACCAAATTCGAAACAAGTAAATACACCAATGGCATAAAGAACAGCAGACTAGTAAATGAATTTTCTTCAGATGTTGCCAATTGTACAATTTTGGGAAGAGAGAACGATAAAATTCCAGGAAAAAAGTTCAAGGATTTCCAGCTCCTGGAAATAATTTTCTTAATATTCAAGGAACCATGGACCCGTACGAACCATCTGTTACACCTGCAATAATGTTGACCCACGTTATCATGGATATTTCCGTGGATCTAGGTCAATATCTAGTTTTTTTGGCTGTCACTGACCGCACATTTGAAAAGAATATACTGACATGACCAATACACATTTGTCCGCCCACTACCGATTATATACATGCTACAATGTATTCATTTTTATGATTATTTAAAGTGAACGTAAAGGCTGCGACAACACAGGCACTGTGTGGAAGCACTATATTAAAAGTATCATTTGGCAGCAACAAATATTTTTTGTGATTTTTTCCCTCCCAAAAAAAAAATTCCAAACACGGGAATTATTGACTGATGCAACAAGCGACTGGAGTCGGCCATATCAGTTGATTGATTAGCCTTGCGCCAATGAAAACGCTTGTATGGAGCACGTGATATTTTCCTGTGACGTAGTATCACTTTGTTTTGGCATCGCTGTAGCACGAATTGTGATTGTGGAGGTGGAGAGCTCGGCTGTTTCAAGCGTGTTTTGACTGTGTTGCGTGTCTCCAGCAAGTGTTTACTGACCTGAAACGTTCCATGAACTACTCACTACTTTCGTCGACATCGGAGCGTTTTGGTTAAAACTGGTAACCCTGTAAACCTTCATTTGTCTCTTCGTCAGAACTTGAAGTCAGGCTAGCCTCCTCGTACGTCGCTATGTTTACATGCTTTTTACGCTTTCTAACTTCACGAAGTAGAGAGCTCCAAAGTGATACAACGTCACTGCTCTGATGTGAGATAGCCAGCATGGCGGCAGCCGGGGAACAATAATACAACGGAGATAATTTCGTTCCTACTCGGTGCAAAAAAATGCCCAAAAATATTTGTTGCTGCTATTCCAGTATTTCAATGTAGCTCTTTCCCACAGAGTGCATGTTGCCTCAGCCTTTACGTTCACTTTAAGCAACCAAAATGAAAAAGCGGTTGTACCCCACACGGCACAAACTAATCACTCTTTTACAAAAACCCACTCGGTCGGCTCAAACTACAAACTCAAGAAATATAGCACACCATTTATTCTGCCAACTCATGACATTGTCAACTCATGGCAATCACCCCGGCGTTATAACATATGACTTATCAAGTCATACTACCATATTTGGTGTAAAGTTTCATGCTTGTACTTTGTTCTCACGGCTGCTCAAGTCGTCCCCGCCAACTCATGGCCCTGGCCATGCACCTCATCATATAGGAAGACGTATCTCACGCCATGTACCTCACAGTATAGGCCTACCACACCTGACTACTCAAGTCATGTCAATTTTGTCTCATCATACCATTTATTCTTCGAACTCAGGGCGTTACTAACTCATGGCATACGCCATCAGCGTTTTATAACATATGACTTCGTCAATCATACTGTTAAAATTTCTGTAAAATATCATTCACCCCGCACATATTAGCAGGGCGGGTGAAAGCAATTGTTGATGGGGGGGGGGGGGGTAGTATAGTAGCATTTTAGGGTCCCTGGGATCTAGATCGCCGGAGACGCGTTCTGAGCGATTTCTGGCGAATAAAATAACTCTGTAACGAAGTGTATTTTTACTTTTTCCTAAACCTATTACCATCAAAAAGCAATCGATGGTGGTTTCCTGCGATGCTGAATTAGAAAAATATATGTATAATAAAGAATTAGCCTGACACATTGTGTAAACGAAACCGATATAATTCGTATCGTCTGCAATGGGGTGATAATTGGTGTAATGGAAAGATCTTTGCAGAAATAATCTGCATTAATAATTTAAAAGTATAGATGAAGCTAGCTATACTTCTAGTTGTTTTAAGCAGCACTAGGCATTTTAGTATGGGAGAGCTTGTAGTAAACACATATTTACAGTTTAATGTTTTCACGAACGTATCAGTTTTTATAACTGACCATTTATCTGTCAGCAGTGAATTGTTTGATGGACAATTATAGGGACGCAACAAGAAATAAAAATGTGAGAAAACCCCTCTATCTCTCCGTCATTATAGTTACTTGCAGGAATTACGTGGAGAACAAATCTTTCGGCAAAATTATGCAAATTATTATAAGACAACTGACAATGTTCTACCTTGTCTAGAGTTTCAGGACTGGTGAGTTTGTGGAAACAAATGTCAAGTCAACCATTCAGGATTTCCTGACTTTTCTATACATTTGAGACCGTATATTTCACAAAAGTGTCCTTACCCAGGAATTGTGTATTCGCACATTCCTATCCAGCTCAAAATATTCCGATTTAGCAGTTTCGAGCGTTCATTATCGTGTTTCTATAGGAATCTCGACCCAAATTACGAGATCGATATCGGTGTCTTAGGCCATCAAAACCCACTATATTTCTTCGAATATATGGGAAACACACAACCGGTCTGATAATCCAAACCAGAAGGAGTTAAAATATGCATCAACGGAAAGACGAGTCGAACATAGTAATATTCTAGTTTGACATATTCGGTCATAAACCGTTGCATTAATTGTACTTCAATCGTAATCCGCCTTTCCCTACTTTATTCCTTAGACAAAACGTTTGGATGGTGCATTGACTCGTGACTACCAGTTTCTGGTTGTACATTTCCTCCCTTCCCATGGCTAACGTATGGAGAATATTTAAATGAGTGATAACTGAACTATTGTCAAAACTAAGTTGGCAAAAGTATCATCAATATAAGCAAAATAATCATTTCTTGGAATGGCAGGATAGTTCGATGCACATGTACTATATTTATGCCAGTTATATATAGTTTAAAATGTATCCATGCTTAAGCACAGGTAGGAAAGGGAAAGCATGAACCACATATTTCCGCCGGGAGTTTCGCGTCAATGCACACGTCAGTGCGCAGTGGCAAACCTGTTATCTAAGAATTAAAGTTGGAAAGGGAGAACGAGAAACGAGGTCATATCAGTTATATCGAAATCAAAGCGATGCGTCGTATCAATATCGCGTAATACAAGATCTTCATGATATTCATATAAACATACACAATCAAAGCTTCTTTCTGACAATGAAGAAAATGACTTGAAGTTTGTTCGGGGAAAAAAACACAGGTCTGTCAGACGTTCCTGACGACATGAACGTCACAATATCTTGTGAAAACTGATGATCGCTTCTCTCTTGATCATGTTATTTAGATTTCACAGTGCGATCTTTCGAATATGAACGCTTTAATAGTTTGTGGGCAATGAATGGATACTGATTGTCAGATCTGATGAATGTGTTTCCGTTTAAGTGCAACACGAATTATGTTTTAGTCGACATTCAGGTTTATACTTCTCGGATGTTTAAATTTAGGCCCCCGTATCAGAAATTCATTAACTCCAGTTGGCCCTCCCCCAAAACTTTCTATCCTATCTCCGGAATGACAAAAAATTGAGAGCTGATATAGCCTATCATATTGGGGTCATTTTTAGCCTATCTGATCTCTGAGCAGAGGATCATGGGTAAATTCATATTGGCGACCATGTGGGGTACCAGAAAAGTGATGTTTCTTCAAAATTACCGTTTTTCTGTGAGGAAAAGTGAGAGAAAACTAATTAATTCACATCGGAATATTATTTACTACTTTAGCATGCAGTTTTGCGAAGAAATTTTTTGCGTTAAATGGAAAAAATCGACCAAAATATGCCTTTTTAGAAAATTACGTCAATGTAACGTCATCACAGCGGCCATCTAGGATTTTCTGATAGAGCTCGACCCAAGGGTATATCGTGTGGTAAGTTTCAGGGCTCAGGCCAGAGAGGGTTAACTCTCCACCGCTCACGCTCGGCGCTTGGATATATCCATGTCGAAGAACATTCTATAAAAAAATATCTCTTTCTGGACAGTAATATTCCAGTGGGAACTGCATATACATATCTCGCCTAGTAGCATTTTCTTGATACTGTGTTAAATGTAACGATTTCAATCAACGTCATAAAACATTATTTTAGAAACTTATGCAACATGACTATACAATCAAGCGCCTCCGCTCCTGGTTTATCAAATTTGGCGATACACATCGCATGTTGATAGTAACATACGAATGTAGCGTGCAAGATCTATGGGCGTTACGTTTCGTAACTTGTGTCTAATTCCGCTTAATTCGGGGCTAGGGGCCGTATGAACTCAAGACATCATGATGTTCCAAAAATACCAAATCCGTATCGCTGATCAGTATTCTCAACCCACATGATTTCATTAAAGGCGTTATATAGAGTATGATATATATCCCAGTCACGCTTTGATTGTGCATATTCATATGAGCATTTTTGAATTTATGAATGTAGTCGTATGCACAAGAGAACTGATACAGATGCTGAAAGGCGTGAACAATTTTCATCAGTTGGAGATACTTATATGCTAATTGTATATGGAGATACCGAATAATGAGAAACTTATCGGGCGTGGGGAGTAAGATAATTTGTCGTAATATTGCTTCGACACAATATTGCACTGTGCACCTTATAGTCCCGCTGTTCAATCATATTCCCATGACATTTACATTTTAAAACTGTATATATCTTCACTAATTTGCATTGGGACATTCATGTGATGGGTGTGTCCCGTCACATTTTTTACACATGTCCTTATTCTGTGTATTGGCAGTAATCTTCAGAGATAAATTATAATTGAATTATATTCCAACATTATTTTGTGTGTTTCCCTGGAAGCCAGAGTACGAATCACCTTTCGGAGAGTTCCCTGTGACATATTGATTTGCACTGAAAGACGAAATAGCCGACTTCTGCTACCTTCGGCTCGCCACAGGTCAGTTCAATAATTTCCCCCGTCGAAAATTTCACAATCGATGCGGTGTGGTATCAGTCCTGTAATAAAGGAAATTTATAGGACTTGGCTTCCAATCTCAATTCTGTAGAACAGGCTCCATCTCTCACCCTTCAGCTTAACAGCTGCCATTCATATTTGTTTTCGCGGATCACAATATATTCTTCGAATCTTTACACAATCTTCACCAGTTTCCTACTGAACAACGTTGTTCACTGTATCGCAAAAACACCGCGGCCTACAATTGTGCCTCCTTCGTTTTGCTGCCAATTGACATACAAAAAGACGAAATTCTAGATTGAACTTCTCCGTTTTTTTCGAAAAATATGCATTGAAATCTGGTGGTAAATGATCAATACTGACGGGAGTTCCACAATGAAGGATTCACTATACAAAATATTTCAGAAAATCTCCAATGGTTTATTATACATAATAATTCTGGGAACATGAAACACTCTAGGATTCACTGTATAGGATAAGTAACAAACAATTAACAAATAATTAAGTTTGGACAACAACCTGAACAGCGGATTCGAGTAGTACTTATGACGACTTGCAATAGAGAAAAACACAGCGTATTAGTGTGGCGAAGTGATTAACGATTCTTTGTCTTAGAAAAGAGATAAAACTGAGAACTCCTATTAATTTAAAACTGTCCAGAATAACTATGCTAAATGTGAAGCCCGTTTCTCTAGCAAATGGTTCCGATCCAAATACGTTAAATAACCGTTTAAACCTACGAGGCCTGGATGGGGTGGCTGGGGCCATGTCTCCTCCCTTTAATACCGAACTTTCCACGACTGACACTCCGTGACTTCATAGACTATCATATTGGGGTCATTTTGAGCCGATTTATTTACCCCTCCGAGCAGAGCATCATGAGCAAATTAAAAGTTATGTTTTGTCGTTTTTCTTCAAATTTGTTGCTTTTTGTATCAAAGTTCTCTAATGTGTTGCATGACACATCATATAATTGTTTCGTAATTTATTATTCAGGTTGCGGAAAAAAATGCATGAATAAAAAATTTGAAAAATATGCTCCAAATGGTAGAAGTTTCGATTTCCCAGCACAAGGGGTAAGAATAATATTTGGGGGGGGGGGGCGACATTCACCACCATCACCAAGGTCCCCCCCCCCCCCTCCACCGCCCCCACCCAAGTCTGGAGTCCAAGCCTGGTTAATAACTTTCATATACATGAAAGTGTTATATGTATGACGGGCATATGTAAAACAAATGAAAATATCAAACAGACGAAACCAGTAGAACGTTTCCTCTTGCCGTTACATTAACCCCTGTCTCCAATATTCCACCGTTTAAAGTATTCAAGTTGATGGTGGTTTGTGAGCAACAGAGGGAACAGCGTACAAAGAAATCGTCGGCCCAGCGCCCCGAACCATAACGAACAAATGCTTTATATCGGAGATAGCAGGTTTCACATTGGGTTGAGGACATGTGACAGAATATTTTGTTTCCAAAATACATGTACCAGACACCTTATTGTCTTTCTGGCAATACAATACAACCTCACGCCATCCTGGCTATAGTAAATGATTCAGAATGCAAATGTTTCTCAGAAAAAGCCAGACAGTATGACACATAACAACAACCAATAGGGAAGTATTTGTGTTGTTGCTGCGGATGTACGCAACATGTCCTTCACGTGACTCCACGTGCCGTTGTGTGGTGACGGTTGAATTCCCAAAATTCCACACATAATCTGATACATGTCTACAGCCTGGATAGGTCTGGAAACAAATGAAGACTTGAAGCCTGAAAAGAACAAAAACAGTACCGCAGATAGAGACATTTTTAATCGTCATGGAAACATTGTGCTTTTCCTTCTCGACATGGATATGTGCACGTATATCACGTACGCCTTTTTTTTCATTCAGAGCGTCTGAGCGTCGATCGGTCAACAAGTTGTTGTCCGGTCCATATCCCGATTACTATTTTATGGACAATTTCGAA
Organism: Hanleya hanleyi; assembly: GCA_036873755.1. Classification (NCBI taxonomy): domain Eukaryota; kingdom Metazoa; phylum Mollusca; class Polyplacophora; order Lepidopleurida; family Hanleyidae; genus Hanleya; species Hanleya hanleyi. The sequence goes on from JAVTVY010006770.1 coordinate 35,981, forward strand.
ACTTAGATGGTAGACTTAGGACCGTACAGATGTGACTGTTAGTTTTTTTTAACATGTTTTGATGACTTTTCACAGAGTTATGGACCTTCATCCCATTAGTCAGCATTATTTGTCTGTCCGATGATTTTCCAAAGCGTTATCGCTCTTTATCCCGTTAGTCAACAATTTGTTTTCCGGTTCATACTTGTCATCTTCATTTTATCAAGCCAATTTCTACGTTCCCACTTCGAACCTGCCTTGATTTATCTGACCAACTTCAGTGTTCAAAATCCGAGGTGTGAATTTCACCTACGAAGGATCGACGAACGAATCAGAACCTTCACACCGATTGTGTGTAGAGTGACATCATCCTCAAGCAGCGGCGTCATTCCTCCTAATATGGTGATTGTGTTGGGCCAATATATAGGTCAGCCAATCAATAACGCTCTTCTATGACACATTTCGAAATTCAAATGTTATCGAGGTCAGTGACGTCTCGTGTCTATTCATAAGTTCTTTGAACATTGAATGGGGCCAGATGTATCAAGGGAAGTTCGAAGTGGGAACGTAGAATTAGCTTGATAAAATGAAGATGATACATGTACATATTACATTCTTGTTGAACAACTTGAAACATACTCGGAACTTAGTACCTGTTTGTTGCCATATACAAAAAAAAAGGTGCTTATACGGCTGAGGGGTCAATGCACCGTTTGTGTGCTACATCATGTTGGTACGAGACGGCATGTCTATTAACGCTGACATTGTCGATTTAACACCAGTCGAGTCAGAAATCCATAGATGCATGATTGGAGTCCATGACATTATCCCCCAACGACAGTTTTCCCAGCGACATTTTCCCCAGCGACATTTTCCCCCACGACAGTATCCCCACACGACATTTTTCCCAGGCGACATTTTCCCCACCCTAATATTACGTGCTGTAATAATTACGATCTGCCGACAATCGCACCTTGATTTTTTTTTTAAGTTTGCAATTAAAGTTATTTATTCGGATCGTAACTTAAGAAGATTATATGCCAACACAGGAAGGAAGCAATCAGAGATTGCTCACCATGCCCCCCCCCCTCCCTTCCGCTTTAATCCGACACTGCCCCGCCATTGTTCTGTTCTTTATTGGTTGGTGGAGGCCTAATTTGGATAATTATAAAAGTTCTGTTTCAGTCACTTTTTTTGCCATGCTTCACATAATACGTATTCCAAATATCAACCAACAAGTGATAATATGATGTTTCGATGCAAGATGGTCTCCAGAGCTTTCGCCAAATCCGAAAATGGGACCTGGTTATGAGACCTATATTTCTTGGGATTATATTGTGGTGAAATTATGAAGCGATCAGTGAACTTTAAATTTTGCACCCAATTCACTCTTTTTGGAGCAATTTCATACTTCAGGACCTATGTTGTCTGCTTTGGAATGTAGAATAACATATAATATAGCCATTTTCCTGGTCCAAATCGGTTATGGACTGAGATCCAGCCTGGACAAATAAATATATCCCATTCACTTAGGTTTGATAAACAAAGGGCCATAACTCTTGAAAATACAACCGAAAGCAGAGAAACTTCACGCTGCACACCTATGGGTCACTGCCCACATATCATGCAAATTTCATACTTGTCCATACAATATTAACCGAGATCCAGCCCGGACAAGTCCCCATTCACAAAGATTTGATGAAAAAAGGGCCATAACTCTTGAAAATATATGCGAAATGTGGAGAAACTTCACGCTGCACAACTACACGGCACTGACCACATATGCTGCAAATTTTATAATTGTCCATACAATACACAGGAAGGAAGCAATCAGAGATTGCTCAATTGTATGCCCCCCCCCCCCTTCCACTTTAATCCGACACTGCCCCGCCATTGTTCTGTTCTTTATTGGTTGGTGGAGACCTAATTTGGATAATTATAAAAATTCTGTTTCAGTCACTTTTTTGCCATGCCTCACATAATACATATTCCAAATATCAAGCAACAAGTGATAATACGATGCTTCGATGCAAGATGGTCGCCAGGCTTTCGCCAAATCCGAAAATGTGACCTGGTTATGAGACCTACATTCCTTGGGAGTATATTGTGGTGAAATTATGAAGCGATCAGTGAATTTTGTACCCAATTCACTGTTTTGGGGGCAATTTCATACTTCAGGACCTATGTTGTCTGCTTTGGAATGTAGAATATCATATAATATAGCCATTTTCCTGGTTCAAATCAGTTATGGACTGAGATCCAGCTTGGACAAATAAATATATCCCATTCACTTAGGTTTAAACAAAGGGCCATAACTCTTGAAAATATAACCGAAAACAGAGAAACTTCACTGACCACATATCATGCGTATTTCATACTTGTTCGTACAATATTAACCGAGATCCAGCCCTACAAATCCCAATTCACAAAGATTTGAAGAAAAAAGGGCCATAACTCTTGAAAATATAGGCGAAATGTGGAGAAACTTCACGCTGCACAACTACAGGCCATTGATCACATATCCTGCAAATTTCATAATTGTTCATACAATATTCACCGAGATCCAGCCCGGACAAGTTCCAATTCACAAAGATTTGAAGAAAAAAGGGCTATAACTCTTGAAAATACATGCGAAACGCGGAGAAACTTCACGCTGCACAACTACAGGGCACTGATCACATATCCTGCAAATTTCATAATTTGTTCATACAATATTCACCGAGATCCAGCCCGGACAAGTTCCAATTCAGAAAGATTTGAAGAAAAAAGGGCCATAACTCTTGAAAATATATGCGAAACGCGGAGAAAATTCACGCTGCACAACTACAGGGCACTGACCACACATCCTGCAAATTTCATAATTGTCCATACAATATTAACCGAGATCCAGCTCGGACAAGTCCCAATTCACGGAGAATTTAGGAACAAAGGGCCATAACTCTTGAAAATATAAGCGAAACGTGGAGAAACTTTACGCTGCACAACTGTGGGTCATGGACCACATATCATGCAAATTTCATACTTGTCCATACAATATTAACCAAGATCCAGCCCGGACAAGTCCCATTCACAGAGATTTCAGAAAAAGGGCCATAACTCTTGAAAATTATACCGGAAC